>JAAAYG020087114.1:0-36144 GCA_009936455.2 Tomocerus minor | reverse complement strand
AGTTGAAGTCTAACATCAATAACGATTGGTTCAAGTCATGTTGAAGTCGCCTCGGTGTTTAAGAAACCACGCACGTTAGTCAAGTCAAAGTTCAAAATTAACGTACAGGGAAAATTAATAGAACTTTTCTGAATTTGTTATTATTTTCAGGCGAGCTAAGACGTACTTTGGAATTTTCTTGACATCTTCATCGCGATATTGTCAAGTAGAATGTTTTGTCGCTAGAATCCGAGTCAAGTCTGGCTTCAAGTGCCAAGTAGGGATGCAGGGACCATATTTTGAAAGCATCATAAAATTACGATCGTAAATTGTCAGTTGAAAATTTTTTAATTTTACTAATTTTACAATTAAAAATGAAATGATATCCATGGCAAATACGATATCGTAACTTTACGCTGTGTTGAAAATATATAGTCTCAGAATTCGATGGTAAGACTGTCTCTTCTATTGGCTTAAAAAACGCGAACCTCCTGTAGATGCATCTTCGGTGGGAAAGGGACACCGAGAAGCACAGCGTAATATATATATATAGATAGATGTTGATTCATAAAGTTGAATGTCACGTAGTCGTAGATTAAGTAGGTTACAGTAATAAAAACGACATAGTATTTTATTTTTTTTAGACATGCTATGCCGTACCTACATAACTACTTGTATCCATATATGTGGCTGTTCATATGTTTGCTACAGAGTTATATATATACATCATATTTTTTGTGTACGTAAGGCATATAGGTTGTAGAGATAAATTGTTAATCCTGTCTATAGAGTCGTCATTCGCGTTCAACAGTCATATTTCATATTAATTTTATTATGGATGGATGGATGATGGATTTGTACATGACGTACGTATGTATTACACTTCTCCTGTCTCTGAGTTGCATTCTCCGAGCTTTTAGTGTCGACTAAACTGTCTAAACAAGACAGAATTGCACATTGCATACAAAATACAAAATGAACTGACAATGAGGAAAATAAAAGAGATGTCTAGGTACATGGCACATTAACCAAAGTTATTTCTTAGTCCTAGTCATACATAAATCATAGAGAACTAAGTGGTGAAGCTAATTAAATACATTTATAAACACCAAGCCATACATAATATCTTTTTATGTCTGGAAACCTTTTACATCTTCAAATGTCAACTCTTTAAGTAGCTAACAAAAATAAATAATATTTTCCTTTGCTTCAAAGAAATTATTACTAAGGTCATAGATTCCACTTTGAATGACTAACAAAGCGTTACGAGCCTTTTAGCATTGACTTGAACGAGTTATGAATTACCATGTAGTGTAGGCATTGTCTCTTTAGTTCCTATTAATAAAAATAGATTGATATAATAATATAATGAACAAATGAGCTATAGCATTACCTGTGCAATTTTCAGTATAACGTTTAAAAGCTTTCAATGATTAAGAGGACAAAACGATTTAATTAAGTGTTGTAAAATTCCTTCTGGGCTTTATATTGCATACTTCGAATTGTGTCTAATTAATTAACAACTGGGATGCTTGACAGAACAGATTCAACAGTATCTCACATGCCTTTGATCCCTAATTGAAGTGGCAACACAATTACTAGTAGTTAGAACACACTCACAAAAATAATGTTATCTAAATATAAATATACTTGTTATGCATACCTTGCATAACAGCACTCGATTTTTCATTGCCCCGTGAAGGTATAAATTGTTTATTGTAAGGTCTGCTCTATTCTTAGCCACGTATTTCAAAAGTGTGTTTAAAGAATATAATTGTGTTTTAAAATAGAAGGTAGTATAACCCCATCTAATAATATTCCCCTTATAGATCGCAGCACACGTTCGTAGTGAGTGAAACAAATTTTATAGAATAAAGTCTGTAAAAAATAGTAAGTATAATTGGATTTTCTATATTTTACTAAATATATTAGGTCTACAAACAAATGTGTGTACATGTATGCGGAAAACCTTGAGTACATGAAGGGAAATTTCGGGATCAGAGAGACTAGATAGTCAGATTTTTTATTGCTTTTCAAAAGCACTTTGAATAGTGCACTGTACATAAAAATTTAATTAGCCCATTTTCTGCTGTGTAGCATTTCTGAGAAACCTACACCTGCATTGAATGTTTTCTCTGCATCTGATGGCATAATGGGAAAATCCATGGTAAGGATGAACATATTTAGCTTTGTGCAAATATGTATAGCTAAAACCTTGTGTTTCGCATTTATTGATTTAATTCCTTTAGGTTCTGAGTTTGACTTAATAAATTAACAGTCTTCTTACAAAAATTGCATAGGTAAGTTTCTGTAAGAATCCCCTTGTTATAGAATTTCTTGCCACTCACTCGTGATCAAGATCACGTTACTTTTGTAAGTAATAGGGAAAACAATAGAATTTTGCTGTGGATAATGAGAAAGTATAAAAATAGCTATAAAAGGTTTCTATTTTCTCCAGCTATATACCTAAGGCTTCTTCAGGATACCTTCTACACTATTTTTCTTGGAATGTTTTTTTTTATCAGAAGGTAGGAAATCAATTTACGTGCTCTAAATTCTAACTGGAGACAAACACATTTTTTATATGTCATGTGTAGGTTTGTGTAGTACATCAATAAATTTTATTATTTGACATGCTGAAGAAAAGAGGCGAAAATGTGTGAATGACAGGTACTTTGTATTGGTGGTGCAGTTGAAGAGAAGGCTTTATGATATATTGCATATATAGAAGCTTTTAGTTTTAAAGGAAGAAGAGCGGTGCACCGTAAAATGTTTAATGGCATGATATTATTGCAAAGCAATATTTTAGACGCAGAATAGAAATAAAATGTTGCAGTGTTCATGAAATGAAGGGTTGTTGTGAGTGAGAAGAAGGGCAGAAGAATATAATTGACATAGAACATTGCACATTCAAGTGCCATTGAAATCCAAACAAAATGGAGAGAGAGAGAGAAAGATAAATAGCAAGTGAGTTAGCCAAGTTAGTTGTGTGTGCATGAGAACTTTAAATTAAGAGTTTTTATATCACGAAGGTTCATTTGATATTTTTTTTTACATAATAAAGTTGTGTTGTGTATCTGGAAATATTAGAGGAGTGTATAGCTACCTACACAAATGGGTTACATATGCAGTAGAGTATAAAGGCAATGCATAATATTATGAAGAATGTATTGTATAAATTAGGCAAGAAGTGAATGAAGGGAGTTAATTCCACTTGGGGCTGGATATATTGTGTAGTGGTAGATGTAGGAAGGGATGGCTATAAGAATTGATAAGTGTTCTTGGAGAGATGAGTATTTTTTGTGCATAGATGATGAGGAGCTGCTAGGAGAAGAGCTTTAATATTAGTTTATAGGGATAACTAATCAATTGTAGGGCGATGGAAGGGAAGTGAAGTAAACGGTTTGGAAGAGTTGATGCTCTCCGCTGTGGAGGAATGGGAAAGGCCTGGCTGGTTGGCATGAAAGGAAACCGTTGCATGTCTGAAAAATACTTTTAAGAGTTTTTGCTCATTTTCTTCATTTAGTGTGGTGTTTGTAAGGAGTGGATCAACTCTTGTTCCTCTGGCTCTGTGCAGGGCTCTGTGTCTGTTGTTGTCAAAGCAGCGGAGTTTTTAGCACGGGATTCATTCTTCCCATGCCTAAGTACATCGTGGAGCGTGGTAGACGCTACACACAATGTTGCATGTTGCTCTGCCTTCATTTCGTCATGTCGAGAGGTTGGGAAGCACTTGCTTGCTGTGCTGTGTCTATTGTGTGTACAATTGCAGGAGACTTGGATGGAGTCAAATGCAAATGTGCAGGGAGACTTGGAGACTATGAGTTGGTGGAGAGGCTGGAATAATTGAGGAGGTGCAGGCAGAAGAAGATGAATGGCCTAGGCACATAGAGAAAGGCCTATAAAGTCTCTGAATCGAAAGTTAAAACTGAATTAACTGCCATTGCTACTTCACTTAGCTCAACTTCCCTAACTTGCTTTATTTTACGACAGACTTTTCTTCTTCCAGCCACTTCCATTCTCCTACCATCATCCTCATCTTCTTTTCTCTCCGCATTTTACTATTTCTGATCTGATGTGCAAGATAAACTGCCCTGTTTTAAACCAACCACTGTACATGCTAAAGGTGCTCAGTCCTGCATTGCCATTTTTTTCCCTTTCTCCTCCTCCTGTGCATCTCCAATATCCATGTACTCTACTAATACTCTACACACATACATATTTAGTTTTTATTCCATTCCACTACTCACACACACGGTAAAGGAGTGCAGAGTGACTGCCACTACTGTGACTCTAAGCGGATTTCCAGTTTCTTTATCCGCTTCTTAAATATCTTATACTCTGCTAAGCACTTGCATTAGAATTGTATCATAGTCAGACTCCTTCTAAGTAGTCAATATATTATTATTATGTTATGTGTATGTATGTAACATTGCAGTCCCTCTGCCTAAATTCATGCAGACTGGAATGAATGGAAACGGAAAGTGTACAATGTAGAATGATATAGTATATAAATAGGGGAGAGACAGAAGGAGATTCGCTACAGAGCAACTAAGTAGCAAGTTATATTTATTTTGCTTCCAAGTTTTGTGTCACTAATAGTTTGTTCATTCAAGTTGACTGAAGCCCTTAACACAGACTACTACAATATGCACACTTTCTTCATGGTAAAAACGACAGGAGTTGAACAACTTTTTGCTCGTCTTACATTTATATATCATGAGCAGGATGCATACAAACAATGCATGCTCTATAGTGTTAGTAGACTGTGCCATTCTGTCGTCGATAACTTGAAATTATTTACAACTCACTGTAAAACTCTTTTCATAATTGAATGACTTGAAGACTTTGCGAGAACTAAGAAATAGAAAGAGATTATAGAATATTTTGCAGGATTTTGGCTGTTGCCGAAACTTTTTCTGATACAGTGAGTTTTAGTGTGATATTTTTGTTTGTTTATTTATGAGAAGTTGAAGGAACCCTATTACTTGATGCGAGTATCAGTATATAATTGATTACACTTCTATGACGTTGCGATAAGAGTGTATATTATAGTATGACATAGTTGGGAAAGTGATCTATCTATGATTACTTGGTATATTGCTGATTAATAATGCTGAAAGTGTTTTTGTGTGCATAATACAATAACAAAGCGTCAATGGGCATAGATATTTATAATTGTACAATCTTTAGTACTAGGTAAATAAATAGATAATGCAGTTTGGATGGAGAGCGCGGATATTTATCTCACAGTGAAACTAGATCAGAAAAGTATGGATGTACGTACGTACGTACGAGTATAGTTTCCTTTATTTAGCTGGTTCATTTACACGTTGTTTACGACATAGTTTATCTGAGTAGAGTTGAGTCACAAAGGCGAAGCCCATTTCGTAATTAGAGATAACTATGAGAAGAAAGGAGTGAGAGAGCGTGTATGTCGAGGCAGAGAATAATACGCTTCATTTGAGCTCAGCTTGTCAGTTTTGTTTGTAGTGTGAAATTAAAGGAACTCGGTTTATTTGTTAAACAATGATCTGTAGCCGTCCAGCCAGTTTAATGCGATGTGATGTAGGGCTATAGAGAGGAGATAAACGAACCGACACGAAGTATAAATTACTAAACATGGCAAAACGGGCTGACAGGAAGCTCATAGAGCGTAGTGCCACAATATAGTAGACGCTGCTGTTTAGACGTCACATATAGAGCACAACAGACAGGAGTCCAAGTCGCACTCGGTTTTCTTGCATGTACCACAACACAACGAAACGTACAATGTTACGGGCAACCGTCTGTCTGGTTGGCGTGGCGAGATGGACGGGGATGTGTACGCGTACGTAGCTTTTCGCGACTCCTACTCATTTCCTACACCTAAAGACTCACATTTTCGCCTAGCCCTGCATTTTTCTCTCCACTCTATAGGAGTGCAATGAAAACGCTCCATTTGGATAGGTTAGTTTGAGCGACTATCGTGAATTGACATGACGTAGCGTGGTTTCGGTGATCGACTTCGGTTCACTACTCCGCCATGCCCGTGGCACTGAGACTTCTTTCCCATCTCAACCCATTCCACTTCTGTTCTCCCGTTTTCAAATTTTTATAGAGTTTTCCCTGTGAAGAGCACTCGACGAAAACCGAAGCTTTTCCACCTTTTAATTGTACAACTCCAGAGTTTTGGCAACTGTGACACACGCAGCAATTTGGTTTCTTCCATGAAATATTTAATTATCTGAAAAATTAGATCTATACCTAATGCTAATAGACAAAGAGTCCATTTCTAAATGTGTGCAATTTGATGAAGCTAATAATGAGCAGTAACTTCTCTTTAGCTACAAATGTAATGCATGGGATAAATTTTGCACGATTTTGAAGCCACGAGCGAGGGCTGCATTTACAGCAGTGACAAATTAGCTGACTGGGACACAGCAATAGCATGCTCTTCATTTATTTAAATCACCCGAAAGATTGTCTTCTTTTTTCGGAATGAATTTCTTTAAAAAAAATGGAGTACCCAGTTAAGTTTCTAAATGCAGAGCAGACATGTTTGTCATGCTCTAGTTGTAGATTAGACTAATTAATTAATGTCTGCATGTGGAAAATATTATGTAGATGGATACAAAGATCCAGGATAGCGTAACTAATAATAAAACAATCCCTTTTTTAGTCATGATAAAGAAATAATGAAAGATTGGAATATTTGTGGAATAGAATGGTATTTGTATTAGAAAAGTAGAACTGGGTGCGAGGGAACTGACGTAGTAATCGAGAAAGGAAATTGCTCTGGAATTGGGTGACAGAGCGCAACTGATTGAGATGTGCATGTGTGAGTAATCTTTAGTTATTGGACGTCATTGAAGAGAGGACGTCGGTAGTTTGTCTGGTGGTGGCAAGGGCATCAGAGTCAGCGAGAGAGCAGGAGTGAGTGGGATCTTAATCTAATTGCAGTCCTTCGTAAGTGTTTCATCAGTGCAGGTAGAGAGATATAGAGAGAGAGAGAGAGGATGAGCGTAGATGAGGATGCGGGATGAGATGAAGGTGTACTGTGGATGTGTGTGGCCCAAGTCCTCCGTGCAGAAGAATCCTGTAGGGACAGGTGCATTAGGACGGAGTGCTGTGACACAGTGCGCTTGGTGGCTCTGGCGACTTTGGTGACATCAGCTCAAATCCCAATAATGACACTTTCATGTGACCTATATCGGCGTGTAATATAAAATGTAATGACTCGTAGCCAAATGTCATTGAAGGGAGGCTAGGAAAGTAATTCCGAGTGGTTTCGTTTGGCTGCTGACATAAAATCTCTTTCAATCTGATCGTCAAACAAGGGATGGCAGTGCATGGGAGTCTAATGTAATGAACAAGGATCGGTCTCCACGAAATGTGCTCTTCTGCCTGCTACGCTTCCTTCCCTCCTTGCTGCTTGGGATATGATGATGGCTTTTTGGCTTGACGGAATGATTTGAATCGGCACATTATTTGTTTTACGATCTTTGCTTTCAATGCCTTGCTTATTCATGTCTTCATTTGGTTTTTGCTGGATTGTCAGTTTATGGGATGATGTCCTATCCCTCGTCCCATTATTATTTCGGTGACACTGCTCCATAGACACATTTCATAAGCATTATTGCAGGCTATTCTCTTAGCTGCTGGGCAATTATGATAGGAGTCTGGGATGGTGGAGAATGGAGAAGCGAAGGATTTAATAGCATCAGAAATATGCCTCGACTACGTTTACTCAGTTACACTTACTATTTAGAGCTGTGCAATAAATACATTCATCCATACGTGCTACCTAAATATACTATATGAGTCATTATGTGTGATGCGGACTTGTTTCGTGTTTAATTTCATCTCATAAACTAAAGTAGTACATCGTCTGCGTGCCAATTCATAGTAGATACATTACAGTACACACCAGAACCCAATGCAATTCCACTGCTCTTTAAGTAGGACACAAGAGAATCATTCTAGCAATGTACGTAATCGAGAAATCAACACCGTCGATAGTCGATATCATCTCTCTTCCATCTCTCTCTTGTAATATATATATATAGCTATTATAGTAGTGGGCTGAGAGGTAGGCTATGGATTCTGCACTTATCTTTCTAGGAAACATCATAATATGAACTTACTTGCTCGTATCTGTAACTGTAGTTTAGTTACTTATTTATTGATGTGCTCGGAATTCCCTGTTACGTCTCCTATAGCAACTGTTACATGTTTCTCCAACATTTCCAATCTATTGTGTGTAGTCTCTCATTTATCCAGCTCTGTTCTGCTTAAATGATCCAGAAACACCGTGCTACATCCAAATGACATTGCGAGAGTAGACACATAATATTATTATGAATCGTGTAAGCAATAAATTCCTTGCTCTACTTATCAATTCGCACTGCAATGCAAGGCCATTTATAGAGCAATTGATTGCAAAGGCAGAATATAGCCATAGTCCATCTACGATTTGGGTAAAATGAGACTAATTTTCTTTCGAGCGTTTTTTTGTGGCTTCAAGGAAAGGATTCATTAAACATTATAGGATTTTTGATAATAAAATAGATAATAGCATTATGAAATGCAGGGATATCATGTTATAGTGGATCTATAAGAGCTATGAGTTCTAGGTTTATCGTGAACTAAAATGTAATTCCCTATAACATTTACAATTGTAATATTGACGCATTTTAGATATAGGATTCTTCTGTTTATAAGACTCAAGGAGGTCTGTTATAAAGAACTGTGCATTGCTCGACGTCAAAAGTGAGCATATATTTTTAATTCTGGAAATAGGAAAAAAGGTATTTTTGCTAAAAGGTACTATTATAACAATTGAGTAGTTTTGTAATGGGTTGGCTGTGAGAAATGTTTTGTGGAGTACTAGGAGGAAAATGGGTTTTAAAGGGTTTGAGTAATCCAACGGTGGAATTGCGGAGGGATAAGTGCATTCTGTGAGGGATGGACTGATTATTACATTGTAGACGAAGGTAAATAGGAGAGAGAAGTTTCGTGCGAAGGACTTGACTGATATTAATCTTGAGAGAGTTGTGTGAGTGAGTTGGGCTTCAGTCTATTTTGGAAGCACTAAGGACTGAGGAGGAAAAGAATTGAGGGGAACAGATGCAGAAGGCAGAGGAGCTTTCTCTGGGCACGAGGAGAAAGCGAGAAAGAAAGACGCACAGCGTTCATCAACATTTAACTGGCTCTTCTTAAGGCTGCCTCCTTGTAATGCAATATCGGAGTAGGAAGAAAAGAGGCACTCACTCAAGATAAGTTAGCTGCATGGCTTGACTGACTTTGGCTTGCCCTACTAATGCCAAGCTACGGAAACAACGTCAAGTATACTTCTGCAGCCCTGGAACACTTTGACGCGAACGGGGATATTATCCTATTGCCTTATTTCCTTGTGGCTCCAGAAGTGTGCACTCTCTCTCTCTCCTCTCTCCTCTCTCTCTGTCTGGATCTGGACGGACTCAATTGGATCCTCTCGCTCTGGTTTTCCACTAGAGCAACTTTATAAGTTACAGTCAAATATATTTACACTTACACTCGACTCGCAGGCAATGCATAGAGACACACAGGGCATTTCCTATGCATTGTGCTACTCCCAGCTAGCTCTAACCAAATGCCACTTTTATGCTGGCCACTAAAAATACGTCTCTTGCCATACAAACCCGGGATTT
This sequence comes from Tomocerus minor, assembly GCA_009936455.2. Lineage (NCBI taxonomy): Eukaryota > Metazoa > Arthropoda > Collembola > Entomobryomorpha > Tomoceridae > Tomocerus > Tomocerus minor. Next base: position 26,497 of record JAAAYG020087114.1, on the reverse strand, counting down.
ATAGGAAATACTGCAGAAACTAAATCTCTGCTAAAAGTTTCAAAACACTAGAAAACTACAAACTGGATTCTTCCACTAATAGTAAACAAAATGTGCATTTTATTATTTCCCACCCCATGCAGAGTACCAAAGTCTGCAATCCAATTTTAATGGGATATGTATCTATATACATATGTTCCACTACACTTTCATCTATAGTGGCCATGGCCGTATGAATAACGAATTTGCGAATTATAATAATTTAGGCCTTTATAAGACTTTTTCATGCCTAACCTAAATGTTACGTATAAAATAACGTCCAACTATAAAGATTTCCTTTCCAGTCAATGTTTTACAATAATCTTGTTCGATGAACTATGTCCTGTTGTGTTTTACGCAGCCAAAAATAAGTAATTTTTGGCATACAAGCGCAGAACACAAAAATCAAAACTGATAATTGCAAGAGTAAACCTTATCCACAAATTGTTAACGCAGTTTTTAGCATTTGCTGAGTGTGCGCAATTTTTTACGACGGACATAGTAATCACTAGGGATTTTATCTTTTGCATATATTATTTAGTAGGGCAGTTTTGAAACTTATCTGAGTTCTCATGTTATGCCAAATGAATTTATTGTTCAGCTGTCCTTGCCCGCAGCCTCTGACTGCATGCACTCACGGGGCATGCACATTTTCCATGTGTAATAAATAAAGTGCAGGACGATAGGCAAAAAGGATTTTTTGGTGTATTATGCACAAACTTGAATTTAGGGTATATCAAAGGAGAAAACATGCGGTTGCTATATGTAGTGGAGTATGAAGTATATATAGTTTCGTTCATATGTAGGTTGGCTATGAATTGATTTGAGTATTGAAGTGTATAAAGTAGAAGCCCGTGCGTGGTCACGCCATGCCAAAAGGCTCTCGCCATGCATCAGTCTACGAAACCTACTGTTGCTTTTCCATCACTTTTTCCATTTCTTGTGAGCTTTTTTTTAGGACACATTCTGATTGTAATGTGAAGAGGGAAGTGAAGTCTAGGACTGCACATTACATATATGTGTATGGAAGGATTTGGGACGCCGACAACATTTCGATTTGAAACTCGGAGGAAAAGAAGTTCAGAAGTGACAAGCAGGTCGCTCTGACAGATTTCCTGTTCGTGCTCTCCAGCTCTTTTGTCAATGGCTCGATGCAATCCTATATTCAGCCATACACTCCTCTCTCCTCCGATTCGACAACTGAGTTTCCTAGGCAGGTAGTTATCGGAAATTGACTGCGAGGACAGCTTTGCAACGAGAATAATGGAACACCTACGTAATAAACTTATATGTGCTAACTCCTATACTCTCTATAGTTATATTTGTCACACTATCAATATACTTTGGCTATGTGTTGTCAGTATTATTTATTTAGCTAGAGATTAAAGAGAACGGACTCTGCGTGCGGTAATGTAACTAGAAAACCCAAGAGCTCCTATTTTAATGTCACTGGACTTTTCCATTGAATCATCCTTCGAAATAATGCACCTTACCAAAAACAATACTGGCTTAGACCTAAATGAGTTCATAATAAAATATGTTCTTGCAACTTACGCTTCCCTGTCTCTTAACACCATCATGGTAGATTTAATTAAAAACTGGAAATTTTTTGCTATATTTTCTTATGAGTTTTGGTGAAAGTCATTTTCAGCAAGCAATAAAGTACAGTACGGGTTTATGGTTTTTTGACTTGCCATTTTACATGTGTGTATTAAGAGGGCATTTCCGAAAATATAGAGAATGTATCTGAAATTCTTTGCCAGTATTAGTAACATAAATAGCAAGAAGTTGTGTGGATAGCATTAGAAGCCATTTCTATAAATGTTAATGGTACAGTCATGGCTATATTTTAAAGTTAAGCTACTTTCACCTTTCTAGTGGATAGTATTATTAGGTGGTGTTAGTATAAAGCAGTGTAGTGCTGCACAGAAGTAGATATTTATGTTTGGGACTAACGAAGACATAAATGTTGATATAAGTGTGGAGACACAAATGTAAACTATTAGGTTGGGTTTCCTTTGAAAGCTTAGTATAAATGTTATTATAAGGTAGGTATATAGATAAAGTCTTTGAGGGAGATCAGATCGGAGTCTCGTTGGCTTTGATTGCAACAAAGAACTAGAGTAAAAGTTACTTTCTTCTCGCAGTGAAAAACATAACATGACATAGGGACGTACATGTGTGCTATTCGAAAGGAAGCACTCACTTCCTCACTGTTCGCTTTCTGCGACAATAGAAGTCGGCAGAAGAAGCAAAAGCACACACAGACATAGACACAGACACACAATACAGCTCCTTCACTCAGGTATATCTGGCAATGGGATGTTGTATAAATATTTTGATAGTTTTTGGCTACGTGGCTATGTTTCTGAAACTCTTGTTCGCACAACAATACATAACAATCGGAGTTTGAGAGAAAGAGAGGTTTCCCAATTGCAGAGTTTGTCTGGAGGCAGTGGAAGTAAAGTAACTTGTAGCATTGAGTCGAGTAATGTTCTCAATCTTAGATAATGTGCACGAGTGTAAGTTGTGTGCGTATGGATACAAATTGAAGGGAAAGTGGAGAACGTCTCTCTCCTCCTGACTACCTACTCCTTACATCTCACATCCTGCTCTAATGCATAATGTTGTATGGGATAAACAGTGATTGTTGCTATAATCGGGAGTGAGTAGTTTTATATGTATGGGATATAGTGCTGGATAATAATAATAATAATATGATGACTCTTGCCTAGAGCTGACTAACTACGTGGATATTATTTGAGGGAAATGGTCAGAGTTGCTCCATGTAAGAGTGGGGAGTGCATTTTGAAGGGATTTTGTAGGATGGTGAAGGAAGCGTAGCTGTTGTTAGCACTTGTGTTTTTATTATGCCCATGATAGAAGTTACAGTTATTATGGATGTTGTACATTCTAAGGCTCTGCTCCCGTCTGTTGGTGTCATGGCCAGAGGGAGATGGGTGGGCAGAGTTTTCTTATAGCCCGAAAAATCCGAAATAAATTCACTCCGCCTCATATCAGTTGCATTTACATTCTGGAGCTACTGCGTATTTATTTCTCCTGCCTTTCACTCTGTAGATAAATTAGCAGTTAACCACCTGGCCACATCTGAAATTATCTCGGGATGTTAGAGTGGGAGTGCACGTCTTATGACTGAGAGTTATCATATAGGCTATCTCCTTGAAATAGAAACCTTCCTTCTAAATGGAGAGCAGGGCAAGAGGAGAGAAAGCACTAAAAGAAAATACAGAGACTTTCTCCTTTTACTTTGCACTATAATTTGGATAGTTTCTCCTCCTGTTGTTCCCTAGTAGTCACTCCATAAGCACAATAAAGAAGTGTAAGTGGAGTAGCGTCTACTTTTTAGCTGTTTATTTGAACACAGTCGACTGCTATCAATAGCAAGTGTGTCTATTATTGCATTTTACTGAATTCAATTGAATTGAATGAGATGACTACACTAGAAAGTTGCTTTCTTCCTATTATATCACAATAGCTAGCGATTGCTAGCACCACCTCCTTTTACTCTTCCAAGGATCTTCAAAGATGAACGCTTCCTTTCCATTGTGACTCAGTGAGCTACTGTAGTGGCTGTGCACCGAAGAGCGTCTGTAGACGTGTAGTAGTAAAGAATGACGTAGTAGTGTAAGACGTGGCACTCTCTGGCCATAGGAATTTATACCTCCCTCCCTCCTCGAACTCAGCCATGCATCAGTGAAATGGAGGAGAGAGATTTCATTTCAATTACGTGGAATTCAACCTTTCTCTTCTCCCTTTCTTTCCATTTACTTTTAGACAAGGATTATTTCCGGACTTAATTAAGCGTACACATTTGTATCTGGAGTCCTAATTGAAGTGTAGGCGGAGTTGAGTTTTTGTCGCCGTTGTAGATCAATGTCAAGTGAGGTGGAGGAGACGAGCTGAGCAGAGCCTCACTGATCGACTAACTTAACTCATCCTTGAAGATATAAAGTATCCTGTTTTGTTTGGTCGTGAAAGGGGAGATGGGATCTGTCGCGGGCACCAACTAAAATTTGGCTGTAGTGGCAGGGAGTGAAGAACTTTGTATAATGGATGCGTATTGCTTTCCGTTTTGCGTGCGGAAATCAATGGGGAAGGTGGGACAAGAAAGACAGGATAACATTGCAATGGACTGACTTGACTTCCCTCCTCTACTCCAACATGATAGCTAGGCCACACTAGGCCTTCCATCCCTTTCTACCTCCAACAATAACTATCCTCTTCCTTTCTCTCTTCTCTTTTGCTCCAGTTTCCCTCACAAAAGCTGCTCTACTTTTATAAGAAAACTCTCATGGCGGAATCCTATCTCCTCTGCGTAGCCCTATGAAATTACCTCTTAACCATTACGTCATTTAGGAAAGTTATCCCACTTTGATTTCTCCTCCGCTCTTCTATATCAACGCTCTCATTTTACAACCAAAGATCTAATATGATAACTCACTACAAAAACCTACAAAATTCCCGTAATAAATACGTTCATCCAAGCGAGGTTGTAAGGGAAGGCATACAAAAGTGATATAGCTATGGATTATAGTGATGTGCATGTGTACAAGGATTTGAACCTTGCCATTTCGAGGAATATTCATCAAAAGTAAAATTAAATTCTCATCTTTGTCGTATAATCGCTCAATGGAAGTTTTTTGGAAGAGATAACGAAGTTATTGTAACTTGCAGTGTTTTCAGTAATTAGATGGAGTGAATAATTTATTCCGAAATGTCATTAGCCTAAGGGAAATTATATTTCCAACTGTAATGTGTAGGCGTGGGTGGGGCACATGCTTACAATGAACACACGACAGAGTGAAAGTCTGATCCTTATGATCATAGTACTATATAAATGTAACTATTTATATACCTATGCTCAATATCTTAGTAGCCAGTAGGTGATATGATATAAGAATGATATGTGTATACTATAAAGCTATTGCGCGATAGTAAAAGAGATTTTGAAAAAGAGGAAATGGATTTCGTCGCTTCTTGTCATTTCACATGGCATAGTCGTTGGTTTGACGTGGAGCTAAACTCTTCAGTTATGTTTCTGTGAAATCCGAAAGGCTAAAGAACTTAGGAAATTAAATACTTTTGCTTCCACTGGTGTGTTCTAGCGGAGCGGAAGGGTTCCGCTTCAAACCAGCCAGCCAGACAGTTATACCTGGTTATTTCATTATTCCCCTCTTCCATGCACTTTCATTCATAGAGTATAATTTAGATTTTATTGTAGTATTGTGCTCTGTCCTGAGAGATTAGTGCAGAGAAGGTTTTGTTGGCGATATGTCGGAAAGCATTAAGTATGGGGAATTATAGGAGGAATTCTCAATGAAATATCATTTATCTGCACATGGACGGAGGGAATCGTTTCCGTGGCTACATGCACGGAGGAATGTCTGGGTGGACGGCTAGTGTCTGTTCAGGGGCCTGTGTTATAGTTTTGGAGGGCTGCTATTGCTAAGTAAAAGTATTAGTGTGGCGTATTTTGTTTGCTGAGGGACTGAGGAGCGTTCGTCCGTTTGTTGTGCTCGTTCGTGTCAAGTCTGTTCGTTTTGTGAGTTTATTTTAGATGTGATGGGAGATGCGATGGGTTGGTTCTTGTTAGTTAGTTTATCTCACACAACACTCTACTATATTATCGTAAAATAGGATGGATGGATGGATAAAGGTGGAGTAATTGCTTTCCTCACCGCTCCGTCCGTCCGATCCCTTCTTCCCCACTCTCCGCCAGATTCCATTTCCATTCCGCCGTAGACTTCTATTTATTCCCTTTCTTGTAAATTCTAATTCTCAGATTCCACCAACTCCCTTATTTTATAGCTCCTCTTACCAATCTTCATTCTATATCCTAATAATAATGTTAGTTTGTGTGCGAGAGCACTCTGCCTGCCAACCAACCCAGCGTGGGATTTATTCCAACTTTTTTAAATGATAAACTCCACAGCAGAGAAACCTCCTCCAGCTCTCTGCTCTACATTCCACTCTCCTTTTACCCTACTAAATTCTTTTCATTCCACTTTCATGTACATTATTGCATATCTCCACTCTGTTGTGCAAATTTACCCAATGCAATTTTCATCTTCAGAAACACTACGTCTCACTCCCTTTATATTCCCTTACAGGTTGTACACTTCTTAACTCTTTCCTCATTACATTTGTCATTCAACCTACGCCGACATTTCGCAACCTTGGATAACGCTCACGTCTAGCTCTACTATTTAATTGTCATTGATTCATTAGTTAGTCATTTTACATTCTGTGCAGGTTGATTAAAATATTTCATGTTGGTTCATATGAACATTTGCATTGTCAAATTTAAAAAACTGTCTTGAGATTTGCAATATCAAAATTTGACAATAACCAAGAAAAGGTAAAAATGTTCAATGTTTTCTTTTTTACGACGAAATGAATAATGAAATTCTATAGAATATCCCATGTATAGTACAGTATGTAATAACAGACGTGTCCAATTGCAGTAACGGTGGATTTTATCTTCACTGTACGTACACTGTTGTCTGTTTTGTATGTAAACAGAGTGAGAGTGAAAGTTTTTCGAGAGAGCTCCAAGTAAAAGGAAAGGTGAGGTAGGAGAAAGTTTTTTGGATATAGGAAGTTGGAGTACTACTTTTCTTATAGTCAAGTAAACAAGTCTATAGGATGTGGAAATATGTTTATACAGTATTATTTATATATGTTGTGAGTTAGTAGAGCCAAATAGCCTGATTGTAGGGATCTATGTTGAAGTTAGATAAGAATAATTTTTTTGAGCCTACCACTTTCACTTTCTACGAAATTGAAAAGGATATTTTATTTATAAGAATCCATAATTTATTTTGAAGATTGAAGAGTCTGTGCGTATTACGCTAAGTACATTCAAGTGGAGTATTGTCATCCGGAGGTTAAAAACTGTAAGCAACAATTGAAGATGTGTAATGGGAATGATCCTTTAAGTGTAGCATGGGATTATGAGGAAGAATGGATGGGAAGGGATGTGAATATGTCAGTAGTGAGCGTGAGTACGAACAGAGGACATTGTCATTGATTCGACTTGCTTTATAAACTTCTGGTCGCAGGATTTGAAGCCCAAGGAGGATTTTACTTTCTTTTCTCTTTCAACTTTCTTTTTTGCGAGGAAGGAGGGAAATTTCCGTTGTTCGTGGAGCAGATATTGCCTTCTTTTCAATCTAGCTCGTGTACAAGCCCCAAACGGCTCTATATAGACAGCTCCACTGCAGATTATCTTGCATTGCAGTCTTTTTTCACTGGGAAAGTAGTGGGAGCGTGCAGAGGAACTATCTCTACTACGTACCTTATCTATAAATATACAAGATATCTAAAAGTGGGCTTTCCATGAAAAACAAGGCAAGTCAATGATCAAACTAAAGCTAACAAACATTTTCTTTTTTATCTTTGACTGAGTCTTGGAGTGAAATGTTCTCCTTTCCTCCAGCCACTCCTTTTTAATAGAGAGCGGAGAAATATAGTCTCTTGGCGATTGAATTCCGAAAACTTATTTAACCACATCGTGACTTATATCCTTTGATGTTTAACACAAATTTATCCGTTAATATTTCAAAATGTAAAGGGAGTTCCGTAATCAAAGATGCTTATTTTCTATATTTAGTAATCAACTTGGTAATCCGCAATAATTGAACTGACGCCAACGGATTTAACAGAACTGTAAGTACGTAATAGTTTGCATCATAATAGGCCTTCTCAGTATTCAGTAAATAATGGGACATGAAAATTGTTTACTTACAGTTCCCAACAGATCAAATAAGGAAAGGATTTATATTATAACGAGTTGTTGGAGTGTTTGTGTGGGTTGAATGTTGAAATTGAGTTTAGGTGAAGTCAAAATATTTTCTTGTTTTCCATTTAGTAGTTGCTTTAAATTTGTCTGCTGTGTATTTTTTTTTGATTGGGAAAAGGCTTTTATTTGGAGGGAAGGACGTTATTATGTAAACTATTAGTTATTTCTCAATCTGAGTTTTGTAATTGGAGGAGGTATAATGTCAAGTGAGTCTTTCATAGTTGAGAAAGGAACAAAAATTGACTACACAAAGTTTGTCAGTTACAAAATAATTTGATAGACTGTTGCTTAGTCGACTTTTGTTGTAGATAGTATTACATGTAGAGAGTGAGAGGGAAAAAGGAGGAAAGAGACGAAGTGAATTGAAACGTAGCCTTCAGGCGAAGCTGTTGAAATATATGTTAAACTTTGTTGAGCTTCTCTTATAATATTTCTGTGTGGGTAACTACTGTTCTGAGAAATCCATTTTCGTGATTTCTTGTTCACTTCAATCCAATCTTTCCTTTCCATCTCTTCATTTGTGAACTGATGTGGTTTTGTTTGCGGTTTCTGGGTGGTGTACTTCTACTTTTGTTGATGGGTCGGATGTCGGAGAGAACGAGATTTTCTTTCATTTCAACTTCTTTCTTGGCGGCAGAGTTGGCATGTCATTTTTAGTCAAGATTCCCGATATCCCGACCCTGCTCACATCTCCACTCTTCTTCCCTTTCTCTCTAATCATTTTTAGCAGATTTTTGTATTTCGACTGGCTTATCTGTCTAAGCCCACTCTGTCCATACAGAATTCTTGATATAGATAGCAGAAGGGTATTTGGGGAGGATAGGGACATAAAACGTAGGCGTATGTATGCCAAATTCTTGAGTAAGAATTCGACTGTTGAGTCACAAGTCATTTAGAGTCCAGTTAAGTTGGGCTAGTTGTTGGTGGCTTACGGGCTTGGCTAATATCTGTGCACGAGCAATTTCCTATTTGGCAGCAATGTTTATTAGATGTACATCATTGAAAGGCTTGCGGGGTTATGGTGCAGTACGTTAAACAATTTCTCATTGAGCCGAGTTAGTAAGTAGGTGAGTAGCTAATAGTTTTAGTTGTGTGTCTGTGTGCTGAGCTTATAGGTACCTGTAGTGCAAGTGTGTGTAATGTGCTCCTATTTATATTTTCCTAAGTGAAGGATCTCATGGCAAAAAAAAGTAGTTATATTTATCGTTGCACCACGGAGGAATAATAGATGTGTGATATGAGATAGAAGAAGGAATGTTTTTTGCAAAGAAAACTGTATACGGAGTAAATGTGAGAATGGTGGTGTGGTGAGCAGAGTGGGGAAGGGATGTATAAATGCTGAGTGTAGCTGCCTACAGCCAAGATTAAAAATATCTTAGAGAAAGAACGGCATTTCTTCTGTGTAATGTATGTGGCCTAGAAAATAAATGGGTTTTACATTTGCACGTAATATTTAGGATGTCGTAGCATCTATCTGTCTGTCTGTCTGCACTGATACAGACACAGTGGGATTAGTAGGAGGGAGAATGAGGTAGGCCGTCAGTGTGTGGCCAGTCCATTGGATTTGGCCTTCCGTGCCAGTGCTGTCTAAGGACAGCAGAATCATTCTGAAGAATACTCTTATGATTTTAGCCAGAAAGTTTAAGGGGAGAGGAATCCGGAAAGCCTTTCATTGTGAGTTTCCTGCTGGACTTGGATGGGCATGACCTCGCTCTCTACTTCCTACCAATATATACAGCTGTACTGTTACACTTGTATTATGTATGATTTTGTTTCCATTACTTTCGCAGTTATTTTTTGGAGCTCTCGTCTCCACCAAGACCCCTAAAAGTATGAGTCCATGCACTCGGCCAATCACGAGCCAGGGAAAATTTTTAAGAGCTGAGCAACTTTAGAAAAGTATTGAATTAGGAATGTGTGTAGTCCGTCCAATTTTCTGGTCTGACTGACTGGAAAAAGACGAAGCCACTTAGTTGGCTAGATAAGTAAACGGTTTATCTATACTTCCATCAAAACTTGTCCGACTTCATCTCTTATAGCCAACACTCTCGCCTGCCACTGCCGTCATAAACCCACCGAGCACTCTCTCTCTCTCTCTCGGCTTACATTAAAATGCTATAGGTGCATTTGTGGAGCAGAGCAAAGGACTATGCAAACTTTTGGACACACTAATCGTAAATAAGTGAAAGGGGAAGTGGAGCAGCGTCGCCTTCCCTTCTTCTTCCTGCTGGACAGCGAGACTCTCATGTCCACTCACTCAACGCTGCCTCTGCCTGACGCTTAAATGCTCTTTTTCCCTCGACCTTAGATTTTCTTTTCTGAACGAGTCGACTGCAGTTAGAAAAGACACAGCAGACGGCTCAGCTCTGAGCCTCGAATTTCGCAGCCAGTGAATATGTGCAAATCTCGCATCAATCTTTTCCAGCCAAAGGCACTTACGTGACTTTTGACAAACTGAACAATTCAACTTCCGCTAAACTTTCTTAGACAGCTCGTCTACAGAGCCTCATCTTCCCCTATCAAACCCACCATTTATTTTCTGAAAGACATATACCTCGAGCCATATCACAATAACTTCCACAGTGCATTCCTTCTTGAGCCACTCAATCAATATTTCTATTTCCCTTCGCATATCAAACTTGTAGAACGCTCTATACTTACACTATACACACTAGCAGAGCTACTAACAATTGTATATAACATCATCTTACTGTGATGATGCATTAAAAAGGAGAAACTATCCCTTTTTTAGACATGTTGGAAAATAATGTATAGGATGTTGCATAACATTATGTTTTAAATAGTAATTATAGGTTTTGTACAGTTTTTTATTTGAGGTAGACCACAAAATTTTTGGATGGTCAGCCAATAATAGTAAAGTCTGTATTTAGGTCAGAGGAGATTAGCACATTTGTGGAGGACATGTTTCTCTTGCTAGAGACAGTAAACATGAAATTTGAGTAGTGGAAAAAGAAAAAGAAGGAAGAAATTGCAAATGTTTCACAAGAATAAAGTTAAGGTACTATAGTGAGTGTTGCTGAGTGAGTCAGTTGATTTTGGAATGGACGGTTAGATTGACCTTGGCGTGAATGTGAGTGAGAGAGTCGGTGTTTGTGCATTGTCTCATGGTGACTGTAACTATCAAAGTAAATGGATGAGGAATTGAGGAAGGTGTAATCAGAATATTTGTAGACATTTTGCCAGAGGTGTGCTGCTGCTGTTTCTGTGCGGGCGGGTTGTGGTTTGCCTTTATGCATAACTACTCCGCTCACTTTAATTCTGCCTCTGTGCATTTATGTCCTATAGTTCCCTTTTACACTGTGAAATTGAATAAACTCAGCCACCTAATTCTGTATCTTCTTGTTTTATATGAATTTATCTTGAATGTGAATAGTGTCTCACTCTCTTGCAGCGAATATTTTGCAAGTGTTAAACATTTCACTGTGAAAATGGCCTGGAAGATAAGAATATGTAATGAAGGCACTTAGAAAAAAAAACTTTTATCTGTGAAAACATAATTTGTCTTAATTTAAATGGGTAAAGGAGATATAGTGCCGTTGCACGTAATTTTAGTAGGGGATTTAACATTAGTAATAATAATAATAATATTTAAGAGGTGATGCTATAACTGTGTCTATGTGTGATGAGTTGGCAGGAGGGAGTAAGGCAAGTAGCTAGTTATGTTGTATAAAGGATATTCTTACTTCATAGTGACGGTGTATGTATGAATAAATGGTTATGATTGATGAAGTACAAAGTACAGGGATAATAGGTGTATTAGGTAATAGTTGTGTGCTGGTGGTGAGTGCTATGCTGTGGCTAATATTATGTTTTAAGTTTGTGTGTTATGAAAGAGAGCTGGCTGCTGGCATGGTGGTGGCATTATTCATTTCATTACTCACTAAAACTCACATCATGCATCACGTCACTGTCTGCTGAGGAGTTGCTGTGCTGGTGCTGCAGAGGCAGTCCTAGTTAGCAAAGTGAATTTATCTGACAATGAGGAGCTGAAGTTCTCAAAGTCGCTCAACTCGAACTGAGCCATCAGTTGTGCAGCCACGAAAACCACCTCGTCGACTAACCGTCATTTCATTGCTTACTTAGAAGAAGAGCTCCTTGCATGATTGCCTGCATTGCATTACTCGGATTTGGGCTTCAATTGCGAAAATGATTAAGTCATGTTGTTTGTTGGCTGATTTATTTGATATTTCATGGAGGAGAAAGAGAGGAAAGCGTCTGTAGGTAAATACGACGGAGCGGAGCTCAAAGCGGAGACAAACCCAAAGAATCCAATCTAACCCACTCACTCTCCTCTGGAATGACACTCGTTTTATAGGCTACGTTGATTTCAGAGCATGGAATTCCACCAAACAACGGCAATAACAAAAATTATTGCAAATTCCAAGCATTGCTCTCCCTTTTAAATGAGCTTATGAGATTTCCTTGCTCTCCTTCAAAAAATTCTACTCATATGTAAGTGCATATATTTATGTTTGCATCAAACCCGAATGCCTTTTCTATTGTATTAGGACATTGACCTATTAACACGGAGCATAGCGTGAAAACCTATTCCTCCAACTCATAAGCTTCATGCATGTAACGCTAATAAAGAATTATTACTTCCCTCTATCCTTCTAGAATGTCCAATTCAATTAAAAGGCCCCATTTTTATGGCCATGGAATTTTTAATATCTCCTTCGCCAAATAGCGTGTAACAAAAATTGCTAATTGCAAATTGCAGACTAAATATGTCGTATGGAACGAGGGAATCTTGTTGATTTGCTATAAAAACATTTTTAATGCTATACATGGGATAAATTATTTTTGTATGTTATTATTCTGAGTAATCTACGTATTTAGACACTTACATAATATTGGGGTGTGTGTTTGTAATAAGTATTGGGATTTTTTCGTCATTTGTGGTTTGATATGAAAGAAGCTACAAGTGTTTATGATTTCTCTTTTTAGACTTTGAATATTTTGCACATAATCATGTCAGGTTATAGTAGTAATGATTAATTATAAAGATTCTGCAATTCTAGCCTTATGCAATATCTTTCTTTAGAGATAAATAATAAGCGTTTCTTTTTAAGGGCATGTCTCATAAGGTGACTCACATTAGCCATTCGTCATGTAAAAGAATAACTTGTGTACAGAAATAATTCAAATGAAGCTAAATAGTTATGTGAGTGTAGCCATGTGGTGCAGTGAATAATTCGCAGGAGAAAATGGCAAGTAGAAAAAACTAATAAAGTTAAATAGAGGGACTGGTAGGAGATGCCAGATGCTCCCATGCCATCCAAACAGGACATAGGTACATAAATAGGAATGTAGGCAGCTGATTGTTGGAGGTTTATTTAGGTAGTTGTTGAGATGTAAATTGAGTTTTGTGTTCCACTGCTCTATGTGCAAAGGAAAGGAAAAGTCAATAACGAGAAACATCAGCTCCGTCTTGCTCCGTTTTCCTTTTTACTAGAATCCTCTCTCTCTCTCTCTCTGTCTGTGTGTACATGGTGATATAACTGCCGAGAATATAATAGCTAAGTGAGTTAAACACGCACATGAAGCCAACAACAGATAAAGTCTATGCGTACATACACTCATACTCATGTATATCGACTTTTTACAGGGTGCTGGAAACATATTGGGAGCGACAAATTTGCATCATGTGTAGCGAAAGAGAATTTTGTAGGAATATTGTTGGGCGATATAGATGTTGGCAATGGAGTTGTTTGTACAATGTATAGGGGCTCTTGATGTGCAGATATTTAGGTAGGCAAAGAAGAAGTTTTCCAACCAAAGTCAACCAAGAGAGAAATTGTAAATGGAACGGATTGTCTAGTAGTTGTCTTGTTTCTCTCTGGCATGCAAATAGGAGGAGGTTGTTGGTTTCACACAAGTGTGTCTATTGCATTATGATGTGTGTGTGTATAGATATATATATTTATATATGTATAATATTAGGAAATATAAGGAAAGTGAAGAGTAAGAGATGAGATTAGAGATGAGAGGAGGAGACGGGTACATTAGATAAGCAGGCTACATGAGATATTATTTGTGTAATGCAAGAGAATCGCCTACAACTACATTACTTTATGGCATTATTGCAGATAGGTACAAATAGATGTAAGAAAATTGTGTTCTCTATTTACATTTGTGTGAGTGGAGAAGATTGTAGGTGAGGTAGTCGTGAAGGAAGGCTCTCCCGCTTTCTGGATGACTGCAATAAGGCATCCTTTTAATGCGTCTTCTGTGTACTGTAAAATAAAGTAAAGGAGCATTGGAAATGTAAGGAGTGCTCCAGAAAATGGTGCATCTATGATATATGTGTGTAATGAAGCAGTAAAAGCTCCAGAGTTTTGTCGGCCTCTCCTCAATCCACCTCCATCCACTTCCATCCACACATTTCACTCGCATTTTCCATCCCATTTTACTCATTTCCAGTCCGTAGCTTCCACTCCCAACTTTCCTAATGATATATTCTAATATCCGGCATTATTCATAATAATGGTGAAAATAAAAACTATAAATTAAAAGGATATTTTATTAGGAATTCCATATTGGTCATTTATTTTCGATAGGTTTGATGCAATTGGAATTTATATTGATAGGAGGTTGTGTGGTGTGTGGGAGTGAGTGAGTGAGTGAGTGTTTGAGTCATTTTTATATTTTTGGATTTGTGTCTAAGAGTGAGAAGAATGGTGATTATTTACTCTTCGTGTGCAGATATAATATCTATTTTATTTTTTCCAATAGTAATGGAAATTGAGGTAAATATTAGAATATTTTGCTGGGATGTAATGCAAGAGGGTGCTTTCTAACTTGAAGATAATAATCGAATTCGATGCATTCACACACACACACACACTCCACTCAAAGGAGGCTGTGAAGATCGAGCTGAGGCTAACAATCAGTCTGGAAATGTATGAGATGATTCTCCTCCTCTGCCCTTTTCTTTAACTGCGTCATTCTTATAGTGGATACAAGAGTTGATGGTCGTGGGTTGTGTTTCTGTGGCTAATATAAAAATATAAGTCACTGTAGCGCACAGGACAAGGACGCTCGGAGAATAAGAAGATATGATTCAATTCAATTTTGCTTAAGTTTACTTTGCTCTCTCCACACACACACTCACTCACTCTCTCTCTCTCTCTCTCTTCTATTTTTCTTGGAGTTTTTTCTCTTCTTTGGTCGTTTCTTCTCTTCCTTGAGTTTTGTGTGTATTAGGAAATGGCCTAGTTGGCTGGCTATGGTTAATGGCATGTTGTTATGTATGTACATGCATAGATAGGAGAAAGGAGATCTTGTGAGTGTAAGTAAGTGCTTTAGTTTTTCTTTACATTACTCTCTCGGTCACAAGACTCGACTGCCCACATAATATCACCGTACTTACTTTGCTGTAGGACCTAGTAGTGACTACTACTTCCCTTTCCATCATCATCGTCCTTGTAATATCCGAACAAGTGAGTTAACCAACATTGCATATCTGTAGTTAAGTGCAATTCGATGGTAACTGTAGTGGAGTAACTAAGTGATTCTATTAAATGTTGTATAAAACATCTTCCTCTCATTCCCTTCACTATTATTGGCTCCAGTTTATTTATTTTCCGTCCTTTATGCTTTGTTGCTTTCCTAGCTCTCATCTCAAAGCTAGATTCATTTACTCCCAACTCTTTCCACTCACCCACCACCAGCAGCAGCCTACTCAATTGTGCTAAAAGTAAATAGAAAGGGTAAAAACAAAATGTCTCTCTCTCTCTCTCTTTCGTTCTGTACCTAATATCTGTGGTGAATTGAAACAAGGTACGTATGTAAAGTGAAGTGGCGACAATAAAGCTCACTTCTCCATTTCCCTATGCGTGTGTACACAAAAGAGGATCATCGATTCTTCTGTTGACACTACAAATAGGATTTAATTAGTAATTCAGGGTTTATGTAGCTACATAGCCCTTGATCTCTGACTGTAATTGCTCCTTTAAAGCTTTTATGATGAAAGAGATCCATTTAATTTTTTGGGACTTTTGGAAACAAAATGTCGGAATATATATCTGTCTGTCTGTGATATTTTTATTCTGTAAAATAGAAAGATGAGTCAAATGTCCGTAGGATTTAATATCCAAAGTTCATGTTTGTTACATATAGCGCACGTGTAGTTTATACCATTGAAGCTATTGACTTTCACTGGAAGGGATTTTAGCCTGGAGTCATTTCTTCTGCACGAACGCTTGCTTTTTCGACTGTTTTATTTACATACATAGAATTTGGAGGAGGAAATAAATAGAAATGAGTTAGAGCAGTTGTATTACACTCCCAATTCAGGTTTAATTCTACTAAAGGATCAGAATAAAGGTATTTTTATTGATTAGACATTAGGAGTGAAAGTTAGGGATATGTTTTGGGTCGTGAAGGCTGTGTAATATATCTGCAGTAATGTTAATGAGTTGAGGAAAGCAAACATTAATGTTTGACAGGGCAAAAGGACATAGGCGTTTGGGAGTTGGTGAGAGCGTTGGTTGTACGTAGGAGCTACATTTTGCATGCACAATTACATTTTGCCAGTATCCGTGTGGCCGTGTAAATGCAAGTTGTTCACACATTGCAGCAATGCCTTAATTCCCTAAATTATACATGTACAAAGTAGCTACTTTGTAATATTAGAGTCTCTCTTTCTCAGGTCATTCACATTTTGTTTTATCTGGCGTTGTATTTTATAGTTACATTCATTATGATTATGTGTAGTGGAGTTGAGTTGCTATATGTACAGTGTGTTACTTTTGTTTGCGAGCTGAAGTCATTAGAAGAAATAAGTTTTGGGATTATAATAGAGAGAAAAGGAGGCTATCAAGAAGCGATAGGAGATTATCTATTCATTATTCGATTAAAGTAAAGAGGCGAAGTAGTGGAAGGCTCGGAAATCAATAAGAATTGTTTTCTCCTGTTCTGTGTTACTTAATAATAAGTAAAGAGTAATCCGACAAGAAGTTTCTACATTATATGAATGTGTAGCGAGGTATTTCTATTGTGTTGAACTTGCTGTTAGAGTCAGTTAACTAGCCAGTCTTGGCCTTAATGAGTATTCTAGTAAAAGACTCTTCCCTTCGTTTAGCTATCTATTTATTATTTACTCTAGTTCTACGTACGTATTTCCTGGACTGCTTTCCTCCTTGGCTCCCACGCTCCTGGAGCTCTGGAGTTGTAGATAGTCGCGCTCTGCCTCTCTCTCTCTCTCTCTCTATGCATTCTTCTTGACTCTGCAGTCTAATGCTCGTAAATAGGCATATCTAATTATGTTATCCTTGCATTATTTATAGTAGGCCCTGTGTATGCAGAGTACGGATGTATTGGTTGTTTGTCTTCAGTTTAGTTGGCGTGCTGAGAATGTTATGCAAAGTCAGCTAATGTGGTGCAAAGTAATCTAATCTTCTCCGTTCCTTGTTCCACTATTGTTTCGCAGCTCCCTTACCAGACTCTAATGTAACGTAACAAAATGCAAACTAAGCTTTCCCTCCCAACTATTTCTATTACACTCCTCTCCTAACTTTCTGTATCAATTGCACGCATAAACCTTGTGTCTACTCCAGGGTTACAATATTTGTTCTTTCGATAGCAGGTCTTAACTGGCATTTTCCACACTAATCCGCAACTCCACCCTGTGCACCAGGCGCTCCAAGGAGAAAGTTCGCCTCATTTATTAGCATTTTCAATCCCCAGCTCTTTCTCTCTTCCTCGGCTCTGGCTCTTCTGAGAATTCATAACACTGCAGAAAGAAAAGAAAGGAAGTAGTTACCAATACACGACTCTAAAACCTCCTGTGTTCATCATAATCATCCTAATGTCCAGAAATTTACAACACAGCAAGGAACTTTGCTCTCAATTTCAAAGTTCAATGCTCATCTCCCTCCAGAATTAAACTGAATAATAAGCAAATTGATTTTTACGTGACGTCTAAAACTTGCTACACATACTGTGATTAACCACACAGATGAAGAGGGAAATGGATTTACTGTTTACTGCCTGAACCGAAAAAAAAACTTATTTTAAAAAAGTTCCTAGATAGGTACTAAAGATATTCTTTTATTAATATATCATTATTCTCTCTTGGTTCTTTGAAAATTCTCGGAAGACAAACTTTTTTCGCCATTTTGAAGCACAGTATAGTACAATAGAGGAGCTGTTAAATAACTTGTAGAGGTTCTAGTAATTATGTCCTGTATTTATTGTTACATTATTACGTAATTCTAAGCAGATATTTAGTGCCTACTGAAAATGTCGGTGGGTAGACAGTTGACTATTTTCCCTAGTCAAAGTAACCGTAGTATTAGGAATCGTTATGTCGTAATCATAACGCATTTAGCTAATAAGTGTAATTTATGTAGAAGTGACTCAATTAATTTTAGAATGCGTATAGTTTGGTGGCAGGAGAACAGTCTAACTATAGTATTTGCTGATAAACTTTGACTTAACACGATATTTAGCTAAGCTGACATGAAATTAGTTTTGTTAACTGCAGCAGAAAATAAGGAGAATTTGTGATAGCAGTTGTAGTTGTGGCTGCGTGTTAATTGTGTTGCGGTAGTCTCGTCCTCCTCTTCCCTTCTCTTAACTGTCTTTATCGAAATTATTACAACAGCTATACGCGGAGTAGACGACACTGTTTTGTGCAGAGTTTAATAACTACCTACTACTATCACTATAGTGAGTTTGAGCCCAGTGCACAGAAACTAAAATACTAATCACTCCTTGCAGCTATATTCATATTATTACACTTCTCACTAGACCAGATAGTAGTAGACTGGAGTGAAGTAAATAATTTGGTTTCCATTTGTCCGAGAAGAGAACTTATAAACTATTCATTTCATAGCACAAAAAGTATTTCTGTGAGAGATAATAAATAGAATTTGTAGTAACTGAAACTTCAGTGCAGCTATACCAATGGGACTAATGGTCGCCTCACTTCTTCTGTATTAATAACTTACACTTCACAATTGCACCGTTAAACTTTTGAAGGTTTTTTGCCGAAACCAAAGTGAACTAATTCTTTTATTTGTGAGAAAACTCTGAGACATTTGTGTGCACTAATGGAGTACTCTTCATAAACGGGTATCAAAAAACTTTTACTGTGTTTGTCATCGATTTTTGATATTATAATTTAGTTAATGAGTTATGTGCAGTTTTTTCTTGTGATTTCTTACCCTTCTCTTCCTAGTATTTTTTAATATAAAAGATAGATGTCATTTTTCAAGAACTAAATATGAGTGACATTGTCTGGTTATCGTTAAAATATTACGAGAGTATTCTATTTATTAATAATATAATAATAACATAACAGATGTGCAGCAATAAGTTCTGATATAACTATAGTCCTGCAATTAAAAGATTTTAGTATTTCAGTATATTGTTTCTTGTCGACCCTTGGCAATATTATAGTTGACATCTCTCGACTTCCGTCTTCAAAAATAAGTTTTCTGATAAAATGCATTTTTCCGATACTATTGACTATTATTATAATTATTTCTGTTCTCAGAGTGCATAAACTATAATAAGGGATTTAATGTGTTAGCATTTGGTTGGTAGGCACTGCATAGGTTAAAAAGTTAGTCAATTGATGACTGGATGAACTGGGAAAAGTACTTGAGTGGCTTCTTAAGGAGGAGTTGTAACTATGTAAAATCCTGATTTAAGCAAAACGGCTTACAGTAGAGCAATGAGATGCACAATTTTGAAAGTGCCCCATACTTTTTGAGGGCACCTTGACCAAAATTTCCAAAATTAAAATCCATATTTAAAAATTTTGGGGTTGTGTGGAGTAGGGATAATGCATTGAAAAATGTATTTTGAATTTTCTGGCCAGTTTAGAAGATAGTTGTGATCCTCAGCTCAAGGTGCCGTCGGGTTTTTTCTCTACTTTTTTTGATATCGTTCGCAATTCTACGTTTTCTCAAAATATCTGAATCAGGATTTTGTGATTTTGCACGTGAAAAACCTTCGACGACAGTAGCTAGAAGTAAAATGAAACGTGCATGGACAATGACTATACGCTGTTCAACTCCCACTCTCCTTTAGTGTGTTGCTGTGAAGTTATTTGTACTCACACCAATATTTTTTAAACTTTGACGCACAACATAAGCTACCATTTCAAAATACCCACTACTCCTTAAATAGTAATAGGTGTTAGATTGAATTCATTTGCACAAAGATTTGTGCTGTCAGAAAGGCTAAGAGCTAAGGGAAGGAAACCACGAGTCAGCAATAAATGTTGTGCTATAATAAAGATAATCGTCATATAATAATATTAATAATTGTGTGAGTTGCCGTTTAGAGACGTTCGTTGACATTGTGTTTCTGCGTGAATCATTTCATTGTAACGTTGTAAAATGTAAAGTGAGGGGAGCTGGAAGAGCTTTTCAGATTAGATGGCATACAGTTATACATACATACATCTTACATAATAGAATTTAGACGCATCCACACAACAGACTCACTAAATCATCGTTCTCTCCTCTCATCATAATGATATTTTCATCGTATCACATAAAGTTTAGCGTGCTTTATGACATGACAGAGCCTGTGTATAGACAGTGCATTATTGCATGTAGTGAATATGTACTTAATGCAGCTAAGCGATAGTGTCGTAGATTACACTCGACTCTCTTCTCAAATGTCGTTCTTTGTCTGTCATCTGTGGATTGCAGTCGAAGCACTTTTATGAGGACTTTTTACAATTAGTTTATTAGTTGGACTTGGTGTGGTGTAGACGTGCCCTGACTAGAGACCTTTCGAATATTTTTATATCCTCCCTCCAGTGTGGAACATTGTCAGAGTTTTTAATACTTTCTTAGCATAATGCTCTCTGTCTGCAATCAAACGTGTTAATGTAACACGTAACGGCTCGAATAAAACTCTCGCATTCTCTTCAAACAAAAACAAAATTAAATTAAGAAACGTTGAAAGCACACGCTAGGCAACTTGTAAGGACTGCAAGACTGCAACTTCATATAGGAATTCAAACAAGGAAGTCTGACAATAGTGGTAATTACTGATAAAAGTAACACCGAATGGAGGAATTGAGATAATTGTTAACATGTTGCAATATTGTGCACTGTGACTCTTAACTGCATGGTCTATGTCTGGGCTGTAAAGAGCCTTTCCTAATACTATTTCGTAATGTCTGCAGCTCAAATATTATACACCAACATGTGGCTGTCTTTAACAACGATAAGTTCAGTAGAGTAGCTAAAAATAATATTAACGTGTCTTGGTTTTTTGTAAGCCTAATGTAAGCCTCCTCCACCGATAGGCCTACAATATAATAGCATATAGTATCTATATAGGTATGAATCGATTTCATATCTAAACGCATTACTAGTTTCTTTATTGAATTAAAGGTGAGCGAAGCAAAAAACATCTAAAATCATTTTTATACATGAATGTATTTTTTGTGTCATGATTTGAGCAAGTAAACATAAGTTAAGGGATAAACGTGTAACATATTCACAAATTGACAATTTATTTATAGGCTTTGCAGAAAGAACCTGTGTTTGGAAAACAAACTACACACTCATAAAATACCATATTAATACCATTAGCTTAACGTGTTGCTTTATAAATAAATTGCATAAATAGAAATTTCCGTTTATGGACAAGTAGATTACGACACTGATAGTCTTTTATATACATACCAATTTAAAAATAACTAAACTTGTAAACACTTTTACGAGGCATTGTTCCTCTTCGAAGTATAAAAATACTGAAACCAGTTCATGTAAATAACGAAAAGTTGGTACACAATTATTTAATAAAGTATTTATGGCTATTTGAATTTTATATTATAATACTATAAATATGACGTGCTGCTGCATGATCCATTTAGGATTGAAGTAATTGTTTCGGATGGAAATGTGAAATTGGCCTAAGTTGGAATTGCATGCATTATACATAGTGGAGTAGGATTAAAAAATATAAACATTTGGATATAAGCTTATTGAAATGTGTGCGCAAATATTATGAATTATGTATATGATGAGGAATAGAAAGCTTGGACTTTGTCTAAATGTTTATACGAACAATGTTTGTAATTATGAGGCGATTAAAATATGTCAGAGCACAATGCTAATAAAAATATGAGATAAAGGGGACATTAAACTAATAAATGATAGTTCTATTGTGTTGCGTGCTATTTTAATT
This sequence comes from Tomocerus minor, assembly GCA_009936455.2. Taxonomy (NCBI): domain Eukaryota; kingdom Metazoa; phylum Arthropoda; class Collembola; order Entomobryomorpha; family Tomoceridae; genus Tomocerus; species Tomocerus minor. The sequence goes on along the minus strand of JAAAYG020087114.1, from coordinate 4,473 downwards.
TAACTGAGCATTGTAACTGGAGAACACATTGTGATAACTCTTCCTTATTGTCTATTGCAGGGCAACTTCCAAGTCATCACTACGTGTCCGTCTTGTTGACGCCATTAGATTATTTGTATGGTAAAAACAGATGCTCAACTGAAACATACTCCTGGAGATCAATATTCAGGTAATATTCACTTACAATTTTTTTTTCACATTTCAATTTAAGTACATTGACTGACGTAAGATTTAGAATTTGTTTCGTGCATTTGAGATCTGAGACTACTTTTAAATTTTGGGCGACTGATTTTACATTGTTTTCAACAAGTACATTTAATTTGGGCTCAAGCCTCCACTACATCTGCTTATGTCATTTGCAATCTAAATCTAGTACATAGTTTCACCCTCGCACAGACATGCGTTACGCTGCCATGCCAGTACCCCTGTACTCTACTCATTGATATCTCTTCTATAGCTTTGAGATGAGACGTTTAATGGAAATAAAGCCTCACAGGAATTGCCAGTCATGTCTATGAGAAAAAAACCCAATGCTAACAATTTTTTAGCCAGACTTAAATCCTCTTGTCTTATATTTAATTCATTTTCTTTTGAAAAATTACATTAATATTTTCGTTTCGAAATTATAAAGTGTGCTCTTAAGGATTAAAACACACATAAGTAAATTAGTAAAATTTTAAGGGACATTTTCTGCTCTATTTTTCCTTTAGGTACAAATGTATGCAATATTTAGCTTTATTTTAGTGATACAGTTCGATAAGTTAGTACAAAAAAATCAAAAGCGGTAGTAATTCCTCACGGACTGTACTTAATGCAGTCTGAAAAGTCAAAGTTTGTCTGTTTGGCTGTGAGCGATCCTGATGCCCCATCCTGGATGACACTGTCAGTCCACATTACTGACAGTTGCAGTTGGGAAAGAAATGAAAGCGTCAAGTCAAAGTCAAATCAGTTAAAGTGAAAGAAAATAAGGCTGACTGTTGTGCGACTTCTTGAGTTCCGTTCGAGTGTGTTTATTTCCTCCTTCCTGGGATCCTTTTTTCTTCGTTTAACTTCCCTCCTACAGATTTGTTCTGACTCGCTCACTATATCCGTACTTTAATCAGAGATACTATGACCCTAAAATTATCTATGGTATATAATGCTACATATTCACACTTTTACATAACAGATAGGTAGGTATAGCTGTGTAAATATCAAAGACATAACATGCATGAAATACAGGATGTGGCGTCTATTTTCTGAGGTACTAGAGACTTTTCAGTCAAAAATAATTTCAAGGATTCCCCTTGTATGCCTCTTTTGTTTGATAACTTTACGCTGACTTATTAGGGAGTCGACAGTAAATTCAATAAGACGTATTACAATTTAAATGCGTTTCATTTTCTAAGTAGGACTATGATATGCTGAAAATATTCTGACTAATTGATCAAAGTTCACTACTTACGTAGATGTATGTATTTGGCATTGTGGCTTCAGTTTGGAAGAACAGTCAGAACGAGAATAATTGAGATGGGGATTGTGTTATTGTCGCTATAATTAACGGTTATTGAGGATGTTTTGTTTTGGAAGGGGTTGGCGAGGAAAGAAAATATGCTCGTAGGGAAGGAACTTTCTACCACGCGTTAAATGATGTCACTCAGTGTCCATAATTACAGTACGGTCAACTTTAATGAATTAGAAAGATTTTGTTTCGAGTGATAATGGTGGCTGTCGCTGGTGTCATTATATTTAATTGAGTGGAGTGGAGGCCTTAGAGGATTCCATCGAGCAAGTCACAACAGAGAAACAAGGGAAATTCTTAGATGTGGTTTACTCTGGCAAATATTATTTTACATGAGCGTTTATGAGTCAATAATTTAAATCGTGAAAGAGTTGTAGCTGTAAAACTTGTGTCAAAAGTTCGAGGAGTTAGTGAGGCAGGCAAATGTGGACGTCCTGCTTGATTTTGGTCAATATAATACGGCAAATGGCATATATTCCGCTATATGATTCAGTGAGTGGGGAAGTAAATTATGGATGACTACGTGTTGTGAAAGGTTACTGCACTGTCTGCTAACGACCAGTGCTTTCTGAATTATTTGGTTTAGGGCAGGCTGATTTGCCTCTGCTCCACACTGCGAGATTACCTTCTAGTAGAACAAATCTGTAGGGAAAGCAAGAGAACTCAGCACGAGTATTAACTTAATAACCAGTAATTAGGCTGAACACAAATGCTCTACTCTGTGCTGTGCAAATCCAATTTAAATGCTGCTATACGAATGTGAGCTATCTTGCAAGACTGACTCTACCTGGATATCTGATGAGATCTCTCTCTCTCTCTCTTTCTCTCTGTCTGAGTTGCGAATATGTGACACAGGCCACCCGAAGTGTGCCTACTTTAAATAAAATACAAGATAGAACTTTTTATCAGGCCATGTCTGCCTGGATTGACCTGCTTGATCTTTTAGAGATGGAAATCTCAGAATACCTGCTGAGGGACGACTTGTACTCAAGTTGAAATTATTACTCCTTCCAAAAAGGCCTTCTTCCGATATCTGCCATCTTATTTTAAAACATATATGTAGATATGTTGCTACTAACTAACAGAATTAAATTCTACATTGGAATATAGAATTTTCGATTAAAGTTTATCAAACTTTGACTAAGTAACTTGTACCTTTCCCGTAGAAATAATTAGCTCACGTAGCGTAGGACTCTCATGTCACAAACAGCCTTTTAAACATTTAAGCAAACTTCCTTCCCCCGCATTAATATTTTCTACCATGCAATTATTTTATTTCCAATGTATGTTAGAAAAAGCTCTAAAATTTTAAATGAATATCTGAAATATGTACGGGTGATTTTTCTTAAGGTTGACAGAAGATTATTTTTTAGACATGATTGTTGAATAATCATTTTAAAAAATCTATATTCGCCAAGTAGCATTTAACAATGAATGGGATTTACACGGTAGGTGTTGTAATTTGAAATGCTCAAAAGATAAATCTAACAGATACGTATCCATAATATGCTTGCAGGAATAACAATAAAATTGGAGGTTCTCATATTGTGTCAGTTCACTCACTGGATGCACATTGTTTTGTGAGTAGAAAGAATTTAATAAGTGATATTGGTATCTGTGCAGAGTATAAGTGTCTACTATATAATTGCTAAGATTGTGTGGGCAGGTTTGAATTTTAAATAGTTGTTGGAGTAGAAGTGAAGGAATGTAAATTTTTACAAGTAGGAGCAGAATGAAATTATTATTTGTTTCCGCATTTGCATCTCTGTGTGCAAGAAAGGAGTGAGAAAGGAGAAGGAAGAAGGGATCTTCTCTGAGTTCATCCATATTATTGTGATTGTTGTTATGGGTGTGTGTGTGTTTTAAGTGGAGTGGAATGACTGCGTAGAAGAAGACTAATGGGGAATAGCTCAGAGTGATAGTGATAGTAATGTCATGTTCCTTTTCTTCTGTTATGTGATAGTGGTGCTAAGAGCGGTAATAATAATAGCGTTCCTTCGTTCCTTCGTTCGTTGAGATTGAGTTTCTGCCGGTCCTCCTTCCACCAACTACATTAGCTCACTATTGTGTGGACATGTAGAGGAAGACATGAACTATCTATGCATAAACAGTTGAATGGAGAGAGAGACGAGAGGAGGAAGATGAGCACTGAAGTTGTTTTGCTCAACGAGAAGTTTATCGTCGACGTGAAAGTTGAATGAGAGTATGTGGAACAAGTTGGGGCGCGTAATAATGTAAATGCAAAATGTATTACAATAAATAATGGGATGTTGGATGCTATGTTCTTTGCGGGATTGTGGAGTGCATTGTGGATAGAGTCGTCTCTCCACATCGTCCAAGTGGCATTTACCATCTCGTGTCCTCCTTTGCAGACACTTAGTGCAGTTAGTGTGAGTGCCAATAGAGTTTCGTGCCTGAATGTATGGACTTACCACAGCAATGTAATAATATAATACGAAATGGTCTCACTTTGTTCTCTAGACATTATGCGATTGCTCTGCCGTGAACTTCCCTTTGTCTCCAACCCTGTTTTTCAATGAAGCCACAAAATTCTGACAGAGCATGTACACTCAAACCGACAATGAGAAATATATTATTTTACCTACATCAATTAGTTATTGTTCAGATGCATTACATAAATAGTTTGTTGGTGTGCAATTCCTAATCGTCCTTTCATTCTATCAGTTTCTGAAAGAATGAGACAGGGAACCACACAGAATTAATTCTCAATATCAGCCAAGAATAAAATTCCAAAAGTTTACTTACGTATTCAGTTTAAGTTTATGATGTTCGTTCGTCTGTCGTCTACTGACTACTGTATGTCCATTCGTTTTCTGGTTAAGTTATATTATAGCGCATGATTATTAGGTATTGCATATCGGGAACGGTTTTTTGTTTGTTTGTTATTTGAGGTTCGCCTATATCACTACAGAGTGAAGGCTCTGGGCACAGGCCACATGACGGGCTTATTG
>JAAAYG020087003.1:17271-36171 GCA_009936455.2 Tomocerus minor | reverse complement strand
GAGAGAGAGAGAGAGAGGAAGGTGTTTGAACTCAAATTCCATTTGCAAAGAGGATCGGGATGTTTACTTTTTAATTTAACATCTTGGTTTGGTACTCATATAGTGATGCAGAGCTAGGAAAACCCATCCATCTCCCAATCATAATAACGTAGCGTGAATGTACTTACATGCAGCACTTAGTGTTAAATTATTTTTAGGTACATTAGTTGAATCAATGCGTGTGCTTACATATGCTCCTTAATACAGATAACTTCCCTTGCGTCATAGCAAATTCAGGATTTGCTCTTAGACAAAGTATAAAACAAATTCTTATTATAAAATAGAAGTAGACAGATAGGATTATTAGAATAGAGGAGTCCATATTAGTCCATGAACTACTATCGTTCTTTATTCTTTAGGGAATTTTAAGGAGAGTGACTTTTTCTAGGATCACTGTTATTTGCTCTTACTTCATTCACTCAGTCAAGTCAGGTAGAGAGAAGGAGACAGGAGAGATGAGATGAGTCGACGTTCCATTTTCTACTCACGATCAAAGCATCCCCAACTTATTTACGTAGCTAACAATAAGTCTAATAAACAAAGGCAAAGTAACTACACACACATAACCAACCACGTTATTCATAATAGCTCTAAATGCTTTTACAATTTACAACTAATACATTATAAAATGTGTAAAATCAACAGTATTATGTCTATCTAGTCTGTATGAACACTTTCTTAAAAAATCATTTAAATCTTATAGAGCTTAGTAATACTAATGTACGTATTGATATAGTCACTCTAATTCTGAATCAACGCCTACAAATCAAATAACTTACGACTTACGACTACAATTCTGGTCTGTATACTCGCGACTCCTTGTTCTTTCGTAATTCTACAGTAAGGAAAATCAAACTCAACCCATTTATATTATTTGTAGTCATAAAGCATGGATAGATCTGCTCTGAAACTATTAAGCATGTAAGCTTGGGTTTCTTACGCGATATATTCCACTCGAAGGATATTTGTTTTAATTTCAAGACATCCCTTGCCGTGCCACATCCACAAATTACAAAATAAAGTACACAGAGCCATGCCGCAGATAAAATCTTTCGTTATTACTCCGGCTATTAATACTGAACTGGTTTTGTTTACCTACCTACCACACACTCCCTTGCCTACCTTCAATTTCACATTCAAGAAGCTCTAATGCTATGATTTAAGTTGTGACAACATCTTTTTTCTCTTCTTTTAAGCTCAGTCTGAGTTTTTAACAATATATGGAAATTTTTTGGAGGGGAAAAGCGAACTATAGATAGAAATGATTGTATTTTCATAAAAGGTACATGTAAAATCTATTCTGTGTCTAAGTGTGAAATTGAAAAGCTTAGTAAAAGGTAAAAGAGTCAATGCGTCCTCACGTTGCTTGTGTGATGTGAGTGGATATTGGGGATACTTATACTTATCCGGGAATTTACTTAACAACAACGCTAAGTTGCAAAGAGTACAAGTACTAAAGAGAGCAAATAGGATTTTAACAATGCTCCATCAAAGAAAATCTTGGAGATCCATCAAAATACATCATAAGTCCGTCAGCATCCATGCCCGGCGTGTCAAAAATTTATTTTCAGATTTCTATTGACACTGACAGTGAATGTTATTCCAAATAACGAATCCTCTTGGGAGGGCGTGTTTCTTCCCATGTACTTTTTCCTCGGAGCTCACTTATTTTATTTTATTATATTTTACTTCACTTCAGGTGTTGACAAAAGCGGTGCGGTATGCTCTCGGCTAAACATCTGATCAACTTTGGTGTGGTAAAGTACATATAGGAATAGAGAACCTCCTCGCATCTCTGAAATGAGCGAAGATGAAACGAGGCACCTTTTTGTCATATATCTCATCCTTTTATTTTCTATGTGATGCATTGCATTTTCTACTAAGACGTGTATTAGTACCGTCAGGTAACATTATACAGAGTGAGTGTGTATGAATCTTGTACTAATACTCCTTCACTTCTTTAGGGTTGGGCTCTCCGTCAGTTTCCCTATTCCATTCTACATTCTCTCAAACATTTTACTTTTCATAGATTTATTTATGTACATGAGAACCTTTCCAAAGAATTTCTCGGAAGTTTGTGATCCATTAAAAGTAATGGAAATGGGATCCCGCTGAATAGCCTACTTGCATCGAGCTATAATACATTTCTTAAAAACTATAACCATTTCAAATAATAAAGTCAAGAAAGAAAAGAGGAACTTCCCTGTTATGCTTTAGCACTTCTCTGGCGGATGTGAAATTACTATTAACTCTTCTAACGCTAAATTCTAACAGAGCCAAACCAAAGTACATAGAGTCAAGTAAATTAAAGGTCAAGTGCACACAGATACCTCTAAAAGCATTTATTCCCTTCAAATTAAACTTTTCCCATTGATATTTTATATTTATACATACAGTATCTTATACACATTTGAGTTTATACAAATCTCTCAGAAAGATACTCTATTATCTTTTATCCTTGTAGCAATTAGTAGCAATAGAGAACAATACGTTTTTTTTTCTTAAAAAAAATAATTCAATTTTACTCTGACAATATTATTTATTTTCTACCATATTCCACGAGAAACTGAAACCTGTTTGAAAAGGTGATGTGGTTGCAAAAAATGTAATTAGAATGGGAGAAGATGATCTTATGATTGCGTTATCTTCCAACGAAGGCTCACAGTATCTGTTTTTTTTAAACATTTTTATAAAAATTAGGACCTTACTTGTAATGAAATAAATAATTGAATAGCTATTATTTGTAAGAATAGACCTTTTGCATAACTCTTTAAATGCTGTATTCCCGCGGATTTTTAGCTTTTAAAGGTGGGCTCAATACAAAAAACTTCGGCCCGACAAGAAAGATCCGTGAATCTAATTACTGAGCGGGCCTGTGCCCATCTCTATTTTAGGTGGGCGGAGTGAAAAAGCGATCGATCGCCAGTTATGCAAAAGGTCTATTAATGAAGAATGAACGTACCTCAGTCTCAAGTCAAATGTAGATTGAAAAAGCTGATGAACACTGAAGTAATTGTGGGGACATCCTGCATAGATTCTCCCTATATCTATATGTCCAATTGAAATTTGCAAGGATTTATTCGGCACAGGGTGTAGTACGTATGTGACTTGTTCATTTCTTGGAAACTCTGGTGCTGGATGGCTAACGCTCCCTGATTCACCTTCCAGCTGATAATTACCAAAAGCGTATCCTGTTTTCTCAGTGTAAGCAAATCCAAAGTATTCCAAATAGAACCCAGAACCCTCATTGTATTGATCTGAAGTGAAAGTCAAAAATATCACCGGCCCCAAAAACTGATACCATTTGTTGCCGGTGTACTTATCACTGAAAATCAAAAACAATTTAGTACAAACCTATCACATTTTCTAAATATACATCTGATGACAGCTATCAGGTTAATTATTGGCAAAGCGAAAATTGTAAATCGGTGTCGTTTTGAATTTTAACTTAAAATTGAATCTTACAGTTTCTCAATAAGCTCTAAAGTCCCAGAGTTATTAAGAGTGTACACAGCAATATGATCGTCTGTGACAAAGCCATGCCATCTGATTTGCATCATTGTTGCAACTTTGTCTGTTCTTATCGTCCATATACATCTCTCGTTATTACGATATGTACTATTCATATGATATCCCAGGTATCCTCTTTGTGCTGAAAGAACTCCTCCGCATCCCGCAGCTATTTTGCAGAAATATAGTCAAGTAAGTGATCTCTTTATACATTATACACTAGAATTCATATCCAATAGGGTAAAACAAATAATAATGTAGTAACATAATTCTAATTTCTAATTAGGTTCTTGTAAACTCCGTGTTTCATCCTGGATAGAAGATAATTTTTTTTATTGAAAATCAATTATCAGAACTCTTGGTACATAGAAGACTAAGATATATTAATGATATACTTACTCTGATTCATAGTCGGGGGTAAATCGGGTTTATCATTAAAAAGATCTGCATCCTTCAGAATTGACAATGCGCTAATAGAAGGACCACCTTTAAATATTAAAGAAATTAATGAAAAATTTATTGCAATTCTACAGATCGTAAGATTTTCAAAAGCCCAATATCGTATCTGTATAATTTAATAGATTACATTTTATCAACGTAAACGTATAAAACACGATCAGTATTATACATGCACTTGAAAATTTTGTCATCTTGAATAACAAACAATATATGTAGTATTTAAGGCTCAGAAATTAGTTGTAATGGTTTATTTTGTATTGCTCTGTATTTGTTTCAGTATGTGTAAGTCACTTGTACGGCTTCTCTCCGTTTTATCTACACTGAAATGTCGATGAAAAGCATGGCATGATTTTATACTCAATTTTGTTGATAGAAAAGTAAATAGATGGATAAAATAGTAGGTATATAGTTTACAGGTAAACAGGGAAATCTGAATATTGAACTTGAAATACCTAGTTCATTTTCTTGCTGACATAAATGGAAAGTATAAATATCAATACTATTATCAATTTCCGGAAAACGGATGTGCGCATTCCTTCAAAATGTCAAAAACGTAGAATAAATAATTTCGTGTTTACTTCGCATCAAAAATACGTAGTTGGGAATGCAAACAACTCTTCTTTTCTAAGGCTTGGCTTCTGTCGTACGTTAAAAATCTTGTTGAAAACATTACAGAGAGATTGTCCTTGAAGACTATGTCATAAATCACAGGTACCAACCTTAATTATCACCTAAATACCTTTAGTTGCCTATCAGTATCCTATAATTAAAAATAATACACCTTAGCATTCAATTATTGCCTCAGATTTTCCAACGTTTTTTAAGAATTTCTGCTGAAAGTGAAAACAAAATAATTTCAGGTTGATTCATGAAATGACATTGAAAAATCACAAATTGTTTATTTTTGTAGGTCACAAATTACACAGAAGTGTTTATAAACACGTTGAATCCACCATGCAATGATTGCATAATCAGGTACATGCTATAATCCTACCTTGCATTCATTTGATTCAAAACCAATGTTTATTATTTACAAAGATGGGTAGGGAGGACGTAGGGAATTAAAGTTGTTATACATATTTACGATAACACAGAGAATGACATAGTCCATGCATATAAATGAGACTCCCTTGAATTGTAGTCAGGTGTCTATTATCAGTTAAATACACAAGAACGAGCATAATAGAATAGTGGAGCTGAAATACATTTAGCAAACATGTTTATCAGTGATTCTTCTTCCTTTTCCGCGTTCAGGTTCGTGATCTTGGCCTACGTAGAATTTTTCATGACAGGGATGGTCAAGTCCTGAATGGCTGTTTGAAATTTCATCTACAGCTTATGTCATATCGATTCCATATCAGTAAATTACTCATCACAGTTCTAATCGGTCACACCACTCTCTCATCGTCGCATTCTGGTTGTCGCTCTCATAGATAGCCTCCTCGTCCATTATTAATTCAGTGTACATTCTCTGTGCGAAATAAAATAAATACAAAAGAAAAGTGCACGTAGAATATTGCTTGATTTTAGTTATGGTTGGCAAAGCTGGAGGTCAATGTTCCTATAATAAAATGATATAGCATTGCATTTAACGATAAGTACTTGATGCGCATTTGGAAGTGGGATTCGTTGACTAATTATAAACGTGCATGTAATTAGACGTGTGTCTATACACTACTAACACCTACTAGTAGGATATTCATACACAGTATATTATAGATATATATAAAAAAAAAGGTTTGTGTGAAACAATATATTTATCTAATGTGTCCGCTCACACCTTTTACACAGAGAGTAGAGAAGAATCTGTCATATTTGTAGTTGTTATACATAAAGAATGTGGGAGCAATTTAATATGGACATATAGGGTTGAAAAAGAGTATCACATCAGCAATTGCTATAGATTATATTGACGTCCATCTTTTCTATCTCATCAACTTTGTCCTTTTAAGGGCTCGTAAGTAATATTGGAGCTATTGCGAGAGGTTTTTGTTGGGAAGAAGAGAGAAGCGTGATGTTTGATGCCTGTGCATGTACAGCATTTGAGATAAGCCGGATAAAAATTGTGAGCACACTTAACTTATTTTTTGTTGGCGTTGCCGACTCAAGGAAAACATTGAAAATCTCACAAGACACGTCCACAGACAATTAACGTAACTTAGATGGAGCATACTAGTGAGCAGTGGAACATTGTATGTAATATTATAAGGATCTTACTAGAACAACTACAAATAAACTTAAGAACAATTCGCAATCATTAAAGGATTGTGAGTGCTATAGAGAATAAATATGTAGCATTATTGGTGGTGGCTGCATGGCTATTTGGCAAAAGGATATACTAAATGCCAAAACTCACTGCATTAACTAACAAGATAAGAGAGGCATTAATTATTTATGAGTTTTCAAAGGAAAGCTATACAGCCACAGAGTACTTAGACACACTTGTACCTTTCTACACTGTTTCATTTACTGCAAGGAGTTTATATCGCCTTGTCTTAATGACAAAAAGACAATTTTATTATGTATTAACTTGCATGCATGCAAGTTGCAACAACTGCTACACACACACACACACACATGGAACATTCTGTTTTCCGTATGGTTATTAACGCTAACAACTAATGCATCACTCACAAAGATAAATTGATGCCTATTTGTAGAGACTACCTAAAAACAATAAAATTTTACTACTACAGAGCATTGTAATGTGTACTAAACCACTAAACATACATTTTTCCCTTCAGCAGCGGGCCAACATCAATATCTACTGTACATTTACAATGGACTCAGAGATGGAACATTGTAAATTTGCACATTGTCAGCCAAGATGTTTAGAAAAATGTGAAATAAAAATTTTGGGTAATGAAAATGGAAGGTTGTGCCTGGAAATTATTTAAGAATTCATTTAAGTGATTAAAAATGTAAACCAAGCATGAAAAGGGATGCCATCATCATCATCGGACAGAGATCATGTAATGTAAGGCCGAAGAAGATAGTAAAACATTTGTCGGTTTCTTTTTGAGACAGTCGGTGACGAAGGGTACTTAGGACGAATGTCACCGAGAGAAAAAACAATAAAATTCAGACAGAAGAGTAATAGAAGATATCCAGCCTGTGTCATCGTAATGCATTCAAAGAGTTATATTTGAATTCCAAGATGGTAGCTCAGATCACAGATTTCAGATCATCAGCTCTTGCTGTGTCACTAAAAGAAGTGACTAAGAGTGAGTTTTGGATATATAGGAAAAGCATATGGGAACAGGTAGCGAGGTAGCAGTAAAAAGATATCTCATCATTTCTATCCTCTTTCATTCTAAAACAACAAAGTTTACTCTGGCACTTGTAGTCTGCATGGAGATGATAAGCAATGCCCGTAAAATATAAAAGCACACGTACTTCCATTCTTAAGTACTAAAGTAAACCACAGCAATGGAAGACGAAGAGAAAAAAAACAGGAGATATATTCTAGAAATGTAGACATTGTATTTATATTAGATTTAAGTTTAACCTAGGAGGTCAGGATTCTTTCTGGTTGAACCTTCTCTCTCTCAGATCCGTTAATGGATACATGTTGAATTCAGTTCAGGACACACATAAATAACTCATACATCAAGCTTCTCAACACGACATGTCAGTTTCTGGTTTGCTTTCCTTCCCAAAACCTTTGCTCAGCCACTCTTGAGATCTTGTTGACGTAAATACCATAAGCACTGATACATATCCAATCCAAAACAGAAAAGATCCAAACTATTCCACAAGACAGGTGAATTATGTGCCTTACTTACTCACAGATCTTTAAGTACAGAGTAGAAGTCAAAAGTGCTCATCTTACTATTACAAGGCGAATGCTCCTGAAATGAATATTCGGTGTTTTCCCTTTCTTTTGATGACAGACAGTGCAGGGGAAAGGTATGTTCAAATTCCATGAAAAACTCGTCCACTATGAGAACATGAAGATCTACTGACCCCTCTTCTCTACTTTGTGCTTTATGTTTTCTCTTGACCTAAAGATGAAATAGACTGGACTGAAACAGTTTTCTTCTGTCGGCCCAACTCATCTCATGATTATCGTGATAATCATTGGATCACGTAGGGAAATGCTTTCGTAGGGAAGATATTCAGTTCAGACGAGTTTCATTCCCGATGAATCATATTATATCATGCATGCATAGATAGCATTCTGTTCTGTGCACTGATGATGATGAGAAACTTGTTCTGCTTTCCTATTACTTATTATTATGTACATATTAATATTCTAAAGATATTATTACTCATGCACATACATAATTGTAGCCTGTACTAATTCCTGTGTAGCATTCTGTATTTAAAACAGAATTTATCTTCTGAAATTACTGATTAGATACATACATGTAAAGGTAGGTACTCTTGTATTTGTAATATCTGTAGCATACTGAAACATTCCTGAAATACTTTGGTTTGTAATAAAAAAAATCCTTTCATTCCGTGCTATATGGTGCACAAAATTTCCTAGTTAGTTTTTTTCGGATGTTTTTAGTGAAGTGTGCAATACTCGGCGCAGTTTATCATAAGCTGGTCGTCATTCTTCACTTTAGTTTAGTTTAAAGTCCTGAGTTGCTCTGCTTTAGGCGGATTTGCTATAATAACTTGTTATGGTGTGGAAGATGATGTAGATAAATACTTATGCACATTAGAAAGGATGTAGTAGTAGGGATACGGGAAGGCAACCTGTCATGTCTGTCAGTATTTTTATACTATGATCGAGGAGGAAAACATTTAGTATATGTTCTACATGTAGTATACCTAGCTATAGTGATAGATTGTAAAGGAACTCTTTAATATAATGAGTATGGACAAGTAGAGATTCTAAATGAAATATAGTGCTATAGAAAAGCCATTGCTTATTGATAATGTTGAGTAGAGTGCTATTAGGAATCCTTTGGTATTTTCTCTGTTGTGATCTTGAATGAGTTGGTGTGTCTATGGTTGAGGTTAAGTTATTCTGCATTGTATTCTGTATCAAATGCAATAAGCGAGTAAATTGTGAAGTGTAATTATGATAATAGTCAATGGTAATAGCCAATAACGAGCAAATGGAGCTGTTTTCTTTCTCGCCTTTTTATACCACTAAACGGGCCGACAAAAATTCAGGTAGGAAGACAGGCTTTGAGTGTGCAGGCAGACGCAGACTCTTCTCATCTCTCAGGATGAATAATGCGGAGAAAATGTGCAAAGTGAGACGAGATCTCTGACACATGGCTAAATTAACGCGTATATAATCAAAGAGGATCTCTATCTATATGTCTAATCAAACGAGACAACATTAATGTCTACAAATTGCATTTAAAACAAGATATTCTGTTCTCTTTCAACTAACTATGTGAAAAACATTGGCTCATATGCTCTGCTATACGCACAAACACACAGGACACGACACAAGTGTCTATATTGACAGACATGACAGCTCTTGAATGAATACAATGCTAAAACAAAACAACTTTTCTCTAAACTACACTAATAAAAGTTAAATAGTGGAACAAATGAAAGAAAACCAAAGAGAACAGGTCATTGATGTCGATGCTTATAAATGATCAAACATAATGCGCCTCTCTTCTTTTACTACATTAAACATCATTTTGGAATAGTAGAATACAATTATTGATGAGTAGGTTAAGCAAGTTAATGTAATGTAAGGCGAGGAATTCCCATCCTTCCTCCTCTACACCCTTTATCAATGAGTATAATTAACCACAGTTTTCAGAGCAAGGGTCAGCGCTTAATAACAGTTTTCTCACACAAAAAATTCTCCGTTTATGTCAGTCCAAGTTTCTCCGCGTATAATTTGCCAATTATACAATTTGTAGTAAGATGCTTTCTGAATAATCTTTAATGTTTTCATGATTTCCTCTAAGGAACTTAACGTAGGTACTCCTGTACTATATAAAACTTTTTGTTTTAGTAATACTTATGATTTCCTTGTGTATTTAGTTAGATGGCTAATAGCCACGTTGTTGTGTTTACAACTAATCGTCTCTGTCTCGATCTGTATTATTACAGAGAAAGATTTTCTACAGATGAAATCCCTTTTTACTCCGAGAGTGAAGTAACTGATTCTTGTTCTTCTGGTGCAAAGGGATGCATTGTTTTCTTTCATTATTGTTGTTGGTAGTAGTCGTAAGGGTAGAATTTTCTAGTTAAAGTGTCTTTGCACGCCTCCCTTTTAACTGAAGTAGCATCAAGTCTTCACCCTTTTGCTCCTGCCTCCTCACTAGCTAGAAACGATCTTTAAAATTGATCAATTCAAAGATTAAAATGTTGCAAAAAAGATGCTCCTTTTAATGATATATCATTAAGTGGGTAGTACTACACAGAATTGCCATCGTTGATTGTAGCTATTGTAAAATTCCAATTTGCAACAAAGGACTTAATAGTATGCAAAAGAATGAAAGGTAGCTCTACTTGTTTAATAATAAAATACTCCATTAACATTATAATGTGAGTAATAATTTGTCTCGACTCTCTTCATACTCTTGTTATTATATCTACGTTAATTTTGCCAAATAGAGAGGAAAAAAGGTGCAATGGATTGATTAACTTCACAGGGAATCTTAACAGCCACAATTTATTTTGGATGAGTGACATTTCTGGGTTGACAACAGTTCAACGAACAAGTTTCCAAAACAAGACTGCAACTCTGCAAGAGGTAAATTGACTTACCTTTTAGTTTCCTATACAAAGAATGAAAGATCTTCCATTGCGCATATGGGTAATTCGTTCTTCTCTTCTGATCGGCAGACTATCATCTATATATTCTATATAGATAGATAGACATAATAATATTATTATTGTTAGGAGGAGTAATCATCGCCTTTTGTTTTTATTCCTAAAAATTTCAAGCTCGTGTTCTTTGTGCCGAGATGAAGTCTGTTGTGACTTTATTTAGTCGTCGAGTTAATAGCCATTTAAGTGGAAGATGAGAGAAAAAAGATGTATAGCTGACTGAACTGGCCAAAACAAAACAACTTGTGTTTCCATTACATTAAGGCCACTCGTCAACATTAAATTCCACAGAGTGTTGATAATTACCTGACAGTTAGTAATCTCCTTTGTAATGAAATCTCTAGTTTCACCCACAAACCACTGTGTCATGTAATAATTGACTTGTGCCAGTGTCTATCACGTATGTCTGTGACGTACTCTGCATATTTTTCACTAAATTACATACAATAATAATATATATTCCCTTATAGATAATGATGTGAGAGTTAAATTAAATTCATCAAGGTAAGTAAATCAACATAGCCACAACTAATTACATGTAGGTTGTATAATAATTGAATTTGAGAAGTAGGTAGCAAAAATACAATTATAGCAATTTCGCATGAAGATTACTAAATTCGCGAGAAAATGATATACTACTACACTCACAGTTGTAATTACTATTCATGTATTTCTTTACACCTTCAATTTAAAAAGGTTTCCTTCATTTTCAATACTCTATATGCCAAATTTTATTGATTTTGGATACACCTATCCCAAAACATTTTTAAGCACATATATTTTCAGAAATTTTGATCTACTTCAGTTTAGCTTTGCTTTGATTTGATTTGTAATCATTTTAAGAGATTCATGCAAAGTAACTGTTGAAGATTCTACTTTTTTGACAGATACTTTAATAATAATTACATGTGTCATTGGCTTTATTAAACGTATTCCATCAACTATTCTCATTTTCTGTCTTTCAGGGTGGACTAAAAAGATTGAAGGTTGATTTGAATGTGCATGATTTTTGGAGCTACTCGTAAATGGGCTAAATGGATGAAAAATGGATACCGTGTCGTGCAGGCAGGTAAAGAAAATGACGTGATTTGCTGTAAACATGCAGAATACATATACGTATTTATGTATGGCACGAGTATAACCATATAGAACATTCTCTTCCAACATATATTTAAATAATTAACTCAGGTACATATGTATATGGATCACTTTATTCTTTTGTTTTACAGATTTCTAATAAAAAGCTTACAATAGTAGATATATTATGTGTACCATTTGGAGCATCATAGCAAACGGTAATAGTATTTATGCAAGAAGAGATAGTAAATGCATTTGAATATATCCAACCACCTCTTCTGTGTTGAACTATAAGTACAAGTGTAGGCTATTGAGAGATAACAACGGATTTCCAAGAACCTTACAAAGAAACGCTTAATAACCAAGAAGAGCATCTTCTAACATTGATTTTTGCATGGCACGTCAGACGAGGCTTGACATTTGACTTTGACAAGAAGATCGTTACAATAAAGGTGCAATACTTTGAAAAAAACTAATTTTTATCCCACTAAATGTTACCTACTTTGTATGTTTTAAGTAAGGCAGTTGTTTTGTTGGCGTGCACATCCAAGAAACCTTTTTACTACGTAATTAACATTTGCATGAATCTCATTCCATAACGTACATCTTGGTTTATAAATACTTACACATAGTTACCTTGATTGTAGCATCTCTTTATTTTACATACATATATGGCCGAGTGGGCGTACCGTCTAGCTCCCCTCCTAATATTCTTGTACAATTAGAAAATGTGCTTAATCTTTACAGATTTTCTTTTTATCTCCTCGTGTTTTGTAATCTACGAAAATAAAGTTGCTCTGCATTTATTAAACACTCGTATAAATAAGCTCATGCTGTTTCTAATCTATTCTAACTGTACTGTACTTGACCCTGTCATTTTTCATATGGTCATTTGACCCTGAAATCGATAATGCTTTTATCCTAGCGCTTGATAACTGAATTTTTAATCATCTAAATGCATTGGCATCAGTACCCGTTGCAACAATATTCCATTATTTTTAGAATATAATTTTCTTGTAATATCATAACCATTTTGCGTTTATTAAAGCATTCCAATTATTTCATGCGTAATATGATACAGATTGAAGGTCTCCAATTTTGTGACATTTTCTTGTAACGTTATATGTAACCATTTCCTCAGTCGTTTTGAAAATAGTGGTTCTGATTCATAGGATAATAATAATATATTTCTGCATCAATCTACTAATAAGTTGTTTAAAGCTTTTGGGAAATCGTAAAATTCTAGGCTATAATATCCCCATTTTAAATTTTCTTTTCAACTCTTCCATATTATTTCTAACATTTTCGCCCTGTTTGTTTTGTAATCTAAAAACAAATAGTGTAACACCGATTTGGTGCACGTATACTGCTTTGATTCTTTTTCAAAGACCCAAGATCTTTTGTGTTGTATTCCGTTTTGTAGACTATCGGTTACAAGTTACAATAATTTGAGGATTGGCAGTACGCTTATCGAAATAGAATAGTGTATGTGGGAGTAGTCAATGTCAGCAACGGCGGCGGTAATAATAATAAAATGGCAGGTTGAGGAGAATCCGTGGCATCTCATCAGAACCTTATGTCTTCTATGATAAGGTAGTGTAGAGTAAATTATTTAGTTCATTTCAGAAATCTCGACTGTTCCGAAGTCTGCTGTCTGTCCTAAAATAGATTGTACACAGGTAGGCAGGGATTAGTTGTCTTAAAGTCACGGAGTGTGGATGTTACTTTTACATCATGTCATGTCCTGAAACTTCTGCTGGCAGCAATTGTTGATCCATTATATTTTACTACGTAAGTGCTCTAAATATAGGCAGGGTACTATATAGCTCATATATCTTACTATCTGTAAAATTTGTAAAAATAGAGTAGGGACTAGATAGATTTCAATCTCTGACGGATATGATCTTCTTGCCGTATTTCTTATATACAATGCACTGCGAGAGAGGAATATCTACCTGCTCCGATTTCTTTTTTAGGAAGCAACCTTTTTTTCACAGTGGGGAAACATTTTATTATTTTCCCTTTCTTTAGCCATTACACTTTACAGGCACAAATAGTATTTACTACCAGAGTACACAAAATGTATTTTTGAAGCACATAAATACTAAAAGTGAACAATTTGAAATGAACACGGCTTTTCTGTCAAAGCTAGTTAAAATCACAACAGAAAACTCCCTACTGTACTACAATTATATCTAGAAGAAGAATCCCAACAAGCAAGAAGCTAAATCCATGTCAAGGAAATTGTACAAGTAATTTAGAGCAGTAAATGTAATATTAATGGGTGTTCTCGTATGTTTTATGGCTGTTCAGAATCAATGAGCCAAAAATATACGCTGTAATATCACACGAAGACTCTAAGAAATCATCTTAGATATAGTGGGAAAAGGAAAGGAGTAAAATAAATGCAATTATGATGATGATCACTGGTTGGGGGGCTTTCCTTTTTCATTTCTCAGTGCGATTTTGCAGGAGCTACCTGGGGTAACCAACCGGTCATCTATATTTCTCACAGGCTACAACTTTTAGGATCATACTCTTGCATTTAGGCACATTAACATTAAGGTATATAAGGATTGCTGTTTGATAGAGTCAAACAGGTAGGATTTATCTAAAGATACCTACGTAAAAGTTTTGAAAATTTCAATTTAGCGGTATAAATACACACAAAAGAACAAATGAAGAAGAATCCTACTTTGATTTCTAACACGTACTAAATTACTAAGATCTGTTGAGCTGAGCAATAAATGAGCTCTATGTGGTGTCTCCTTACAACTCTAATAAATTAGGCACATTGCTATTGCAGTCTGATACTTACTAGCCATTAGCCAGAATACAAATACAGGTGTGTGTTATACTTTACACAGGTAGTAATTCAAGCTGCTTTAGTTATCTCACTTGATATTTCATAGTACCTAAGTCAGGCAATGTAAGTTGTAGCTAATGATTTCCATTTTCCGTGCATTGAATGCACATAATATCTATTATGGCTCCTTTTGACTATTTTATGGTGCTAAAATCCATGTGTGTCCTAACTGGGTAGTTTATATAATTCAGAGATGGAGAGCGAGGAATTGAATGAAGCATGTATCTAGGGCGTTTTATTGACTATTGCTTGATTTTTGATTGCCTCATTTTCTTTATAGGGCAAATTCATTACATAAAACCAAATTGTAATGCTATTAAATAAATCCTCATTCATTCTACTGGGATGCTATAAGGAAAATCAACTAAGGTAAGGCCAGAACAAAGGCAATATTACTTTGTTTACATTTTACATCTTGTATTATAGTAACTCTCATCACAACTAACTCACACACAACTCACTCATCCTCTAACAAATTCACTTATAATTTCATTGCGTACAGACAGACAGAATGTATTGATAGGGTCAGTCGAAAGAAAAGTAAAGCAATCTTGAAATCGTCGGCCAACAAACAGGGATTATAATGTAATTTTCGTAATGTATTCCTAATGCAAGTGCATCCTGTCAAACTTGGCAATTTATTGGAGGCAACTAAAGCAAATATTGGCCTATCTAAGGTAATAAATCTAGAAGAATCACTATACACATGGCCAGGAAAGAGTATAATATATAAGAGATCATATGTGTATGTATATCTAATGCAATGTACCTATATTCACCATATCCATTGGATAATAATAAAGATAACATGTGGAAAAGGGAACTTTTCCTTTGTATGCATTTATTAGGTCCTCTCCTCATCTAAGTAGTAACTAAATTATCAGCTCAAAGAAAAGAACATTAATGCAATATGCAATGTAGTCACTTAAAGTATATCAATGTAATTCACATGTGTCTAAACAAAGGAAGATTCATTAAATATCGCTGCATCCAGTGAATATTGTATTCAAGACAGGGAAATGGTAACACAAGGACTTATGTACTAATAAGTATCTACCTAAATAACTATGTGGATAAAGCCAAGGCAGGAGTTGAAGGCAATAAATATTTTCCGGAGCAGGACTGAATAACACATCAATTGATCACGAAATTACAAGAGATCGGAGAAGAGCAAAGGCAAAGATCTTCTGCTGAACAAAAGCCGATGAGCGGACAGACAGACGGACGCAAAAAGTCGTCACTCACAATACTTAACTTACTCACTGCAGTACACAATAATCTGTACACCTGACTCTATAGGATGTCCAAGGCGAAAGGAAAACCAAACCAGCCAGAAATATTATGCAGGCAGACTAGAGCAAGTAATTCTGTAAAACATTACAGTTCCATTACTACATGTTTACATGTTACGAATGAATATATTCTTATATATTCTCTATAAGGCACCAGGTACGTGTTAGTATTATAGATAAGGAGAATCTCTTCTAACTTCACTACTTATGCCAGAGATGCTTATAGATATTCCGATTGTCTGTGTGTGTGTACTTTTGTAGAAGAGTTTGAGGCAGAATGTTACACAACACTTAAAGATTCTTATTTTATTGCTACATATTTTTTGTTCTGTTTAGTCTATCTGTAACAAGTGTTCTCTCTGCTACTCTGCTCAGTCAGTTTAGCTCGCTCTTATTCCTCAGCTCTGCTCTTGTTATGTCATGATGAAAAACTAGCCGAATTGCTCCAGATTTGAGTTATTGGACCTGTCAAACTGATAACCTTTATCTTTAATAAGGGCTAATTAGATGGAAATGACGCATAAAAATTAGTCGAGCCGAAGCTCTTAACTCTCCTGTCCTTTTGTTCTGCATAAATAATTATTCCCAAGTTCATTTCAATGGCACATACCTCTCTACATCTATTTCATCGACAGACAATCCAACATCACCTGTCTATAACATTCTTTTATCTTATTTTATGTCCCATGCGCAACTCATTTGCTACACACACAAGGTAAATAAAAATCAACATACGTAGCTACACTTCCGCCGCTCCTCTCTTATACCCTATTTTTGTTTGTTTTTATTGAAAAGACATTTCTTGCTCTGATATTCCTCTTCTCTCCTGTCTACACGACAATGCATAATTTAACTATACACAGATACATTAGCTCTGCATTTATTCATCTCTTTTTTTTATTCCTTTTCCATCTATACTATGTTTGCATTATGTTACTCCTTAGTAATTCTAATTAGTAAAATAAATTGGTGCGAACAATCATGATAGATACCAAGACACACTTGCACCAGTTGCACCCCTACAGATAACACAACCTCGATAAAGATCTATTCCCAAATATACCACAGATTAACATTTTAATATTTCAAACAATAGTTATAAATTATTAATGTAAAATTACATTGCATTGTCTTGTAATTCAATCTATATACTTGCTTAATTCTAAATATTTTCATCATCTCTATCATCAGAACTGGATTTTTAAGATTTAATACGTGCATACAAAGGTAGATACCGAAAATCGCAAATAGTATTACTTTACAATGGTCTCTTGTCATTTAGCCCTTTGATGAAATAGCTAGAAAATTAACTGTTTGCCCTTGCGTGTGCTAAGTGCAAATCCAAAATTAAATACCTACATTCAAATAAGGAAATTATCAGAGGTACTTTTGAAATTAGTAAAGTTTTTCTCATAGACTCCATATTACCTGATGCATGTAATTATTTCACGAAACTTGTTGACAGTGGGCTATATGTATTTGTAATGCTGGAGAATTTCAGTTGAGCACATTTTTTATCTATATTCTCTAAACTTGGTAAAAAATTATTAGAATTCATTATGAAAGCAAACGTCGATCTGGGACAATAAAGTAAGAATCTCTCTTTAATATTATTGCCCAGAGAGTATTGTCTTAAGTGCGCAGTATTATAAGTATGTTTGTTATGTTTTCAAGCTACAAAGCGAAAGAAATGTAAAGGTTGATTTTGTGGCAGCGGTATTTCAACGACGAGCATTAAAAAATGTGTAGTTAATACTAAGCTAGAGATGAAGATGAATATTTTATATTGCATCGTTGGATTTTCTGTGTTGTTCTCGTTGTGAAGAAATCTGGATCTTCTTCCACACGCATGCAATGCAATGAAATGAAGGTAAATTAACCTTAAGCGTAAGTTGGGTGTACTCTTTAGCAAGTAAACGGCAGTCTAATGAACTTGCGAGCCAAAAGTAACAAAAACAAATAGAGCTAACTAAGAAACGGATTAGCAAAAGCAAAGGAAAAGGTGACAGGTAGTAGAACTGTCTGGTATGTAAAAGAAAATAATAAACTTGAGTTATTATACCATATTATAGGTAGCTACCTGCCTATAAACTTGTAAGTTGGTGAATGTATAGCATGGCATCCCCACATACATCCATCTGAGACTTGATTAGCATTAGTGCTTATTGCTTAGCAATTCATAAACCTTGCTGTAGGTATGCTATCAGCAAGTAAGTAGTGTAGGTACCTACTTACATATATTTGTAGTTTACTATGTTTCTATGCTTTTATGCAGATCAGCCCTTCCACAAAGAAATAAAATATATTTACTCGTGTTCTCTGCTTGTGTTTTCTCCGTTTGCATGAATATTTACCAATGTCCGTATGCAAATGTGCCTATAAACAATTGGGAGAGCATGCCAAGTCAAGTCAGTCAGAGACCAAGCACTCGTCTTACTTTTCTTTGATTCCAATCATTCTCAATGCAAGAACAAACAGAACAAGTAAAGCGGACAGGTAGACACAGCATTACTTATTATCACATTAAAAATCAAGTTACAATATCCAAATTTCAGGTAACAAACAATCATTCCTTGCTTGCTCTCTTATTTCCTTTTCTTCAATATCACCATCTTAATAATTTATTAAATGAGGATATTATATACAATTACAGTCGATACTTATACAGACCAATATGCAATATGTAGAGTAAGTAGCGACACATAAAATCTTCAGGTAGTAATAAAGATTTGTACTGTTTCCTAACGAATTTATACGACTAATTGGGTCTGGA
Source organism: Tomocerus minor (assembly GCA_009936455.2). Taxonomy (NCBI): domain Eukaryota; kingdom Metazoa; phylum Arthropoda; class Collembola; order Entomobryomorpha; family Tomoceridae; genus Tomocerus; species Tomocerus minor. Next base: position 17,396 of record JAAAYG020087003.1, on the reverse strand, counting down.
GGTATCATCCTTACTAAAATAGGAAAGATTAAGAAAAAACTCATTTCTTTGATTCTTAAGAGAGCTCATGGAAATTTTTTAGTAATCATTGCAGGGATTTAGAAAATGGGGACATAAAAATCCTC
>JAAAYG020086892.1:0-36197 GCA_009936455.2 Tomocerus minor | reverse complement strand
TCCCAGCGATTTGCCAACGTTAATCCGGCAGACCAATTGTCGGAAAAGCGCTGGCCCAGTGAAGCATGCTGCTTGGGGTAGCTCCTATTATATTATTTGCTCTATATTCCTCAAAGAACTGACCACCAAAGTCATTGTATTTACATAAGAGTTGAATTTATAGTGCTCCATTTATTACGTGAGTATATTTGATAGAGAAAGGTTGTTGGTTGGCAGAACGTGTCTATAAGGCAGAGAGAGAGAGAGAAAGTAAATGCATGGCAGAGAAAGTTAGTAAGGAGCCGGCCGCCAATAAGCGGAGCAAAGGACATGGGGAGACACGATTACTTTGAGTCGGCTGCATGACTGACTGATTGTGTGCATGAGTCAAACAGGATGATTCGTCTAGTGACTCGCATTCATTGGATTAGGGCCGAGAGAGAGGAATACATAAAGAAACGGAGGCGACAGAGATAAAGCTGGAAAAAGTGAGAACGGCCCGGCGCTTTATTTCTCCTATCTTCTATAAGTAAAAGCGGATGAGAAAGAGAGAGAAAGTTGGAGGCGCTCTGCTCATAGCCAACATTTGTAAACTTAGCCCGGGAGAAAAACGTGTCTGGATTCGGTGTAGATGCCTTGGCCACATGCGGGCATGGAGAGGCACGTCTTGGTTTTCCCATCGTATTTCTCTGGCGATGTTTGCAGTGGCCAAGGCAGTCGGCCCTCCGCCGACCTCCTCGTTCAGCCCAGTGAGCCCCAGCCACGAAGATTGCGAGCTTTTAGTGCAATGCAGTAAAATGCGGGAAAGAAGTTGTGGGCAGGCGCAACTTTCGCAAATATCACACTGACTTACGCTCGCTCTCCCTGGCACACTGGCTCCTGTCTCTCCCTCCCCGTCCTCCCTTCATCTCTCTCGCTACTCTGCCCTACATACAGCTGCCCTATAACTCCACTCACACAATTCTCTCTTTCCTGTGCAAAAGGCTTGCCTTGGCCAAAGAGAGGCGACGGCCCTTTCTTTCTCCACAGAAAAGTATAGGGGAAGACGTAATCATTTCGCACTTTCTACTATTTATTTCTCCTATGCCCCAGTAGTCACACACACACAACTCCAAACTATGAAATATTTTATTTACATCCCAATGTCTATTATTGTTACGGCCCTCACTTACACCACTCACTCTCTCTGGATCACATAGGTGCCTACGCATGTAAATTGCATTAGCCAGCTACTACGCTACATACTTTCCCTCCTCATCTCATTCTCTATTCCTCCACAATGCCACCCGATGCAAATCAACATTTTCTCCTCAGCAATTTCATTCTAGACACAAAACCCTTTACACATACAGCTACGCAATGTCTATTTAAATTCCACACAGCTATATAGGCAATGGCTCTATCCTACACATAATCCATAACACCTAATATTAATCTGATTATTAATCACTATACTTACTAATCACCATACAACACAAGTTTGTCACTTTAAAATTAAATATTTTAAATGGCCATACATTTTTAATCCATAGCTTCTAAGCTTCAATTTAAATTTTATTATTTTATAATGACTGTTTAACATCTTAGCATTTAAATGTTGAGGTGCGGATATATTGTATTAACTCCACTTTTTCTTATCTAGAAGTAATCTCACATATGTGTAGGTAGGTTAGTGGACGTGTGGAATATACAGGAAAAAATTAGGTCTTGGTGCCAGCCCAGTGCAGAAAGCTGCGTCCGTTAAAAGGGAGTAAAGCATCTACCTAACTAATTAGTGGAATAAAGACATGCCAAGACAAGCAACTGATTTATAGCGGGAAAACTGTGCTTTGCGATACAATTCGTAACGAATTAACTGCGATCTCTGCTAAGAAAGAGTAATGGTTAAAGTGTGCTATTGATTGGGTGGCATGGAGTAAGAACCTCAGGAGCCGTATATAATATTATATGATGATGTTGGAGAAAGTCGCCGCTATAGCAAGTCACGTGTATACGTGAGTCGTGTCGTGCCTAAGAGATATAATGTGTATGTGTGTCCGTGTAGGTGGGTAGGGCAGGTTAGTACAGACTAGACAGCGCAGAGCAAAGGTTTCTGGAACATCATGAATTGATTAAGTGGAGATTAGAGCCCATTTTCTCAGTGAGTTACTTTCTTCGCTCAGATTTTCTACGACTATGCATGGGCCGTACGCAGAAAGACTTTCTCCTCCGTTTGTCAGTTCTGTTGAGTCGAGCTAATATTTATAGACAGAGAGAAATTGTGAATTTCAGAGACTGTTTAGTTAGGTGCCATACGACTATATTCTACTTCCACACTGTCTCTCTCTCTCTTTCTCTCTTTAAGAGCACGTACTCGCTGACTGCACTGGATTTACTCTCTGGCAGTGATGCTCAAAATATGCGCATATCTTTAGTGCATGGAATTTTGGAGCTCACCTTTACATGTTATTTTATTAGTTGCTCTTATTTTTAGTTATAATTTCCCCATGAAGTTTCCCAGGGCACTCGGCACAAAACATTTTGAAGTTTGAAACCTTCTGTGACAGAACTCAGAATTAATGAGCATTTCACAAGCTTTTGATGTTTGTATATAGTCCCTATGTGACTGTGTAAATGATACTCCTCAAATTTCTCGACTCTCTTCCTTCCCTCCTCGCCTCTACGCTCATTACATATCTGACGCTTTATTTTCCCTATCTTCTCTCTGTTTACGAATTAACCCTTACACTCATCTCCCTTTTCAATAACGTACTACAACTAATGCCTCGTAATCATACTAATTTCTTAGGTACACTGTGCATCACGGATATCCTGTGTTTTATTTTAATTATCTTGCTACCATAGCCAAAGTTCATTTTCCTCCACTAACTTATGATTTTAAAGGGAAAATAATTAGTTAACTTGCAATATCAAATGTTCTTCATCAGCTTTTAAAGTGGAGCGGATTAAAAGCCATTAAACTATGTAATCTGATACATGAAAGGTTTATGTGCATGGAAATGGATTAATGAATAATTATTTACTACATGCAGAGCCAGGGCCATGTTTAATTTCCGTTTCAATGAATAAAATTTAATAGCCAAGCTTGGAAATTGCTATAGCTTTATTCAACGCCACTGTAAGTTGTAAGTGAGTCGAACATGAATGAAATTAAACAACCATTCCATCAAAAATGACAGAAAATTAGCTGGACGTGGGGTCGATAACTATCATACAGCAAATATTACTATAAGTTTCTCAGGTATGTATATCTTTCGACGTTTAGAGCTTCAAATACTTTTTGCAGTGAGAAGCTATAGTCTGCAATTGGTTATACCACTCAGTCATTTATATCTGTAAAAGGTTAGACTTTTCTTTCCTTGAATTACTCTGTTACGCAATAACTTGGAGTGTCACTAAAATGTCAAAACAAAATAAGAAAAGGAACATATGAAGGAGAATGACAATCTAAATGGCTTTTAAAAGGATTGTCATTGAAAGATAATCAATGACACTCACTAATGTGTTTGCTATTGCTACTCTCTCTCTCACTTTCCCACTAGAGAGGTGTTTAATAAAACTGCAAATATTCTGCTGTCGACTGCTAGATCAAAATATCTATCTGTAAGCCAAAAATGAAACGTAAAAATATTGTATGGCATAAATATTCCCTTGTCTGCATGTCAGTGCGTAGTGAGCACGAGTTAATTACAATGGAAGTATTGTACTCCCTGCCGCTACTTAGTTGCAGCAGAAATTCCAATTCTCTAACGCGTAGCTTGTAGTATAGCGTCTATATTTGGAAAAATTAAACAATGGAAATGTCAAATGAAGGAAGGGATCTATGCTAGCCATCTAATAGTTGAGGATTTCTTATGTGACATTATGATATGAAGAAAAAAGTGCTCAGTGAAAACCACGCTGCTCTTTTCGTAGCAACTCTTTTTATAAAACAAAGACTACAATCAATATTTACGGGCGACAGTAGATAAAAGCAGTCATTCATTAAGACTTGCTTACTCTCTTATCCTCTTCCTTCGCGGCAATGACAGTCGTAACAAAAGTTATGTCCCTACTGCCAACAACAACGTAATACGAACAAGGGCATTTGGGGCTTCATTTCCTGCATCTCGCAGAAACAAATATTCTGCTCGTATATTATTTAAATCAGAAATAGGATAGCAAAAATATTTTGAATCGTCCCGCCCAGTTGTGGTTGCTCATGTGACAATGGTAAAAGCTGTCCAAACCACCAAGGCTGATATAATGGATTTATGTTAATTTTCAAATAGAAAATGGCGTCCTATCAGCACCCAGCACTCACATTTGTAATTATATTTCGATTGCCATTAAAAATTCTTTTTGTGCAGAAATTTTTAATTATTTGCCACTAAATGTAAGGCAAAGAAGCTTTAAAAACATTCCAGGGGACTGAAAATTATTGGAACAAAGTAATTAACGTTTATGGACCACATTTAAAGAAGTTCAGAAATTCAAATGCTTTATATAAATAGCTAGTACCTAATTCAAAAGTTAACAATTCTTATAAAAAATCAAAATTTTGAAGGTTATTTAAGCGACGTATGAATGATATAGAAATAAGCCCTCCCCGAAATCCTTTCTTGTACATTTCTTGACGTATCCTGTCTTTACCCAACCAGTGCTCAACAAAAGATATCTAACAATTCCCTTCTATTTACTGTTATGTACTTTTGTTGGACTTATGTTTGAAGAAGACAACATCCAAGAATGGCACAGGCAGGCAGCTTCTGTCTCCACAATTAATTTCTTTGTTTTGCCTAACTTCCTGCTCCGCTATCCAGTCGTAATTCAAGTGACGCATGATATAGCGTTGCATCATACTTTAGCCTAGTATAGCCTTTCCTTAGTATTTGTAAATATAATGCCTATTAACCAACATTTATTTTCAGGTGTTCGACAAAAAAAGTAAATGTGATGTAAGTATTTAAGGAATATGTAGTTTTCGATTTCCAGAGATTTCGTGTTTTAAATGAAGCAGTAAATATATGAATTAAGTGTCAAAAAATGTAGGTACCTAATATTTTATTGGTGATTACATAAAATTGTACTCTAATTACAGTCAATTATAATTAATATACTAGTAATATATATTTAATTGCTGCAATTTCATTAAGTAGGAAGTTATTAGCCACCAAGAATTTTTGCATGCAGATTTATTTAAATATATACTTGAACTAAAATTGGATGACCTCCGTAAGTCACTGTCTGCAATGGTAATAACCAATAGCAATATATTAAAGCCATTGTTCAACTACCACTGCATTTAATTTTGTCCTCATTACTACCAATCTAGTAGATCAATTCAGCTGACTGGGGTAAGCAGAGGACTTTTACTTAATTACAATTAGAATTATACCATTTTGCTTAAGATGATTTTCTTTAACATTGGTTTATTTTTTATTTTTCATATATAATGCCATGTAGACGCCTATGCTTATGTCTCTCTGTTTAAAATATCACAGATTTTCTCACAGATAGTTCTGTTAAGGTATCTCTAGCCATTATTTCATTTCTTACTGAATTATTTAATTTAAAAATATTTGTCGCGTATTAAAGGATAAATTTTCCTGTCAAAAGAGAATTTTTTTTCCAAAAAATCGCAAGTACTCTGTTCAGTAATAAATCGAAATCACTAAAAACTAATTTTAAATTAGAAAAACGTGAAATGGAACCTGATTTTCATTTCGTTTTATATTATAATTTTATAAAATATGCTTCATGAAATTGAGATTAGACCAAGTAATGCTAGATTCACTGTTCGAGGCTAAGTGAATACATAGGATAAGGATTTAAATTGAGCTGGTACTAAAAATAGACATTCAATTTGTGATTTGTTCCAAGTTGAAAAACTTAAGATTTGTGTGGGCTGATAAATTTACAATTGGAGTTTGTATTTAATTCTTCATATTATATTTTGGGAAAATGTAGGAATGTTACCAAGTACTTCATGGTGTGCTCATTACGAGATTAGAGACTAGGAGAGAGAGAGGGAGTTGAATAGAAGTCTATGAGCTATTAGTTCATTTTGTACATTATACATAGGAGACTATTCATAATGAGATGAATGGAGGAAATGATTCTTTCCTGTTTCGACTGACTCTGCAATCATTTCGGAGCCCTTCCGGCTCATGAGCTAAAACGGAAGAGAGGAAAGTTAGAGTTTTTACCTTTCGCTCATGTTTATTTGAGTTGGTGGAAAAGACAAGCAAGAAAAGGATTTATGGTCTTACATACAAATGGAGTGATTAAATATTAGTACTTAATTATTTGGATTCTGTGGATAGCCATCTATTCTAAACTAAACTATTATTAAATACATATGTTTCTGTGAGTCTATAGATAGAAATGTATGGGAACAGAAGTGGAAAGTGATCTGTTGGCAGTTAAATGCCATTTAAAAGAAATTAAATTCGCATAAAAATGTTTGTGGTCCATAATAACAATTGGGAATGTAGTAAGATGAGGGAGAGAGGGAGGTAGTAATTTGGAGAAAAGTAAATCTTTACTTTTATAGGTGCAGTGCACTTGGAAATAGAATGATGAGAAACGTGTGATTGTAAAAGTGATTTCTGTGGAAGGGCAGTAATAAAAATAACAATACGAGAATAGAAACAGAACACAATTGAGTACAAGTTAGTAGATTTGAAATGGAATTGCATTATAAGGAGCGTATAGAAAGGGGCTGTGAAAGAATGGGTGCTATATACGTAGTGAGTGAAAGGGCTGTCTTGAGTCCTTCGTTGTGTCTAACTCGCGTAGTAAGTAGATAGAGCAAAAAGAGCTGACAATGAGAAGGAGTGAAAGTCTTGTGAACTAACCGGAGGAAAGAAAGTCTGACTTTATCTGCACTGCGGCTGTTCTCTTCTTCTCTCCTAAATACGTTTTCCCTTTCCTCATAATTGTACTACACATTTACATTACATAGATACACTACTTGGCTAGAAGGGAGATACAAAGAGAGACAGACAGGACCTTAACATACACACTCTAATATCACTATCTCTCTCCACGCTCGATACATATAGTTGCACACAAGAAATACAAGTTCCTAGTGCACAGGATATACGGCGCCACGGCCAGACTTTCTCCATTTTAAATGCCTACTTGCTTTTATGGGACTACCACTGCCAAGGAGAGTGCACACGCATTATTATTTCATCTAAGCACTGATCAAAATTCAAAGCAACCCACATATTCATCTCCAACTGGAGACTCTAATGCATAGAATGCAAAGAATAGCTGAGAACGTCCTTTGCAACGCAACTTTCGTAATTAGAAAACCGCTTCATAGCTACAGGAAATATTATTGCGTGTTATTGTGTTGGGTTATTTTTAGAAAGGGACAGGTACAATGTACCTGAGTCACTCACTCCTCTAATATTAAACACAATTGTATGTAGAATGCAACCGAAAATATAAATATCCGACATTCTTAAATTGGCTACCAACAACAAACACAATCTGAAGTTCATGTACATTCTGGTCGCTGTCGGCAAGTACTCACAATTACTACGTGCACATGTTGGAATTGCCACAGCCGTAGTCCAAATAAATTACTGTTATTATTAAATATGGAAATCACGTGCATTAGCAACTTTTACTTTTTATTCCTTCCACTCCTTTCACTCCGTCTTATACATCATTCATTCTTTTTGACACTTTCTTAAAAGAGTTTCTGCTTAAAAACTCGTCAATTTTTTAGTAAAAATATGAATGCTATGTTGACACCCATTTAGTAATACATGAATTGGCTACTGGGAATTGGAGAGTTTAAATTAGAAATCGCTGATTTATATCAATAATATGTTTGTAGGGTAAAACCTTTATATGAGTTAGATTCTATTACGCAACTACTGCTTTGGATTTGTAATTTAATCCATTGCTAGAAGTAAAGATACGATGAAGCCGCAGCAGTGGTGGAAATTATTTGTTGAACATTACATTACGAATTAATCAATTGCTACGTTGAACGACAATGAAAGAGAATGAAACGCAACCATAATATAATTTCGATGTAAACATGAAAACGCTTGCAAACTTTTTCTGAGGCAGAGTGAGAAAAAATTGGAGCTGTTATTTTTGGAAGGTAGGATTGCCCTGTCCTCTCTGGGAATTTACTTCTATTATGGAGACATTCAGCTTCTTCAACACGGCACATCATCGCTTCGGCCAACAACTTTCACTTGCTTTTCCTCTTCTTTTCTTTCCCTGCACTAACCTAACCGTTCCTAAGCAAAATCATTCTTTTAGTTAACCAACCTTATCTTTTCGAGACAATTACATTACATTATTCAGACGAAATTGCCTGCTTTTCTAGTAAGATTAATAAATGGCACTTTTTATTTCTCAAACAGCTAACAAAATATTTTGAGTGGAGAGTTTCTTTGTTTTTTGTGCCGATACATTTTTATAATATAAAATCTGTGCCAATTTTATTCCACTTTTATACTGTTTGTAAATGGAAAAGGCAAATATCGTATAGTAAATATCTACCTAAAAACTTTATTTACCATATTACTATACACACATCAGTCTCCGAAAAGTATATTAGGTACTGTATTTTGTACCCATTTCTTTCAAACTCGTTTTCTATGAAATAAAATTGCAGTACTTTTATACTAATTATTGTAGCAAGTCATAAATAGAAGTAACGGTCCAGGAGTAGTAGCCATAAAACATGACTGACAATTTAGATGGTACTAAATATTTAACAATTTTAACAAGATTTAACTGATTTCATAGCTCTACAATTGTAATTATAAATACACATACAATTTTATTTTCAAAATGTGTTCTATTTAGATATTTAGATATTTAACTGTTTCTTCCTAGCTATTTTCTGTGCATTAATGAAATGCTGCAGCACTAAAAATAAAGAGGAATTTAGGTTTAGGCAGTAGTCATTAATTCCCAATTCCTGAATCCAACATGAATTTTAAGTGAGAGATTTGAAGTCTTTCTCTCCAGTCTTTTCTTTTTCATCACAGACATGCATATTTTATGTTCAGAGGAAGAAGAAAGTATTGCTTAGCTGTGTATTATAGTTACTCAGTCAACAGGAACTCAAAGGAATTGAATATGTCAGGATAAAGCTGCAAAGTGCAATAGAAATAGAAGGAGCTACCTACAGTAGACGAGTGAAAAAGAATACAATAGTAATGCATTCTAATGTAGTAGAATTCCAAGAAGAGGCAAGAGCACAGAAGGGAGGCAGTAAGGAGAACTATATTATAGAATCACATAGAACTCAGTCAAGTCGGCAGAATTTAGCTAAAGTGGATAAATATAGCGCAGTGGCCTTAAGTCCATGGAAAAGAAAATGGCCAAGGAGAAGTAAAAGGAAAGTCATAGTAAAGGTGAGTGAGATTGACTCTCATTTTCTTTTCCCTTTGCCACACACGCATTGCTATCTGCGTCAGTCTTTTGCTTCCTCCCCTCTATAGCTAACAAAGTTATTTGTATGCAGAGAGATATAGGAATCAAGGTATTCAGATGATGTTATGAAGTATTTATTTCACTCCCCTACTTTTATATGCATTATGCATAGTACATGCGAAGCTACTTCTTTTATCTGCAAATATAGCACTTACTTTCTCGGACATTAAATAAAGTGCATTGTACTGCACTTTCTTTTGTAGTTTCTACTGTTGCACGATCCAATGTTCAAAGCCCTAGTATCCTGCTAGCAATTGCATTAGCATTTCAAACAATAAAATGTGAACGAAACAATTTTTCCGGCATAGTAGTGGATATATTTTTCAGCCTTACAGAAATAATATTTTTACACATAGGTACCTAATTTTTAATTAAAAATTGTTATTAAATTCATGTAAGATATGGTTAAATTGAACGAAATACATAAATTGTATTAAAGGACATTAAACCATTTGTAAAATTGTGCAATGAAGCAGCGAAGCAAAGAAAAGCTGAAATCATTATGGATTTTGTGTCCCAAAATGGCTGTTTCATGAAAGTGTCAATGAAAATGCGACACACAGAACATTGATTCAATTGCTCTGTGACATACCTAGTGGAGCATTTTATAGCATTAGAGTGGTTTTATTGTCTCATTGGTACACAGCGAAATAAATATTAACTGTTAATTTAAAAAATTGCTTAATTTTTGCAGCCATTTATGGGATTTGCGATAATTTCCTTAATTCGCACTTATACGTTAGCTCACAATTAACCATCGTTTAGTGTCGAGGGATTAAAATAATTATCTTTTACTCAAATAAAACACCTTCCGCTATTAATAAAGAATCTACGTGTAGAAGGAGTTGTAAATGTTTTGAATATTCAATTGCAACTTCTAAAGTGCAAGCGAAGTAATTGAGAGGACTTGGGAAGTGATGTGAGCAGTCGACGGGAATAATTGGCATTGTTAGAGCTCGCTTGCCTGACCAACCTTTGCTATCCCTGGTTTCAAATGATTTGACATGAATTTAGACGTAGGACAAGGAATTAACTATATACGAGTTTCCTTTATTCAGCAAAGGTGAAATGCATTGGAATTGGAAGCGTATCGACCGAGAGATAGGAAGTAATGGAAAGGAAACCCTGTCAGCTATTCTCTGTTGTTGTTTCGAAATAGGAGCTAGCCTTCTCTCCCTCCTTATGTAATGGGAAGTGGTCGGCAAAGGAGAGTTTCGGCGTGGTGTGACACGCTGTAAATATTGCATGGCATGAGTGTCTATAGTTAGATATAGACATACAAAGTCGAGCAATTCCACGCTGAGCCCTTCAAGACATTCCACATTCACCTATCGATCCTGATTCTACGAAAACACTAATGTGAGACACCACGCGGAATAATAAATGCTACCTTTGGCTAGGAGAAAGTTCTTTCGCCTGATTAGTATTCACTCGAAATTGTGTGAGATCTGTAGTGGTGAAATGGGAGATGAGTGCATTATTAGCATTGAAAGTTCTCAACTCAATCTTCTTTCCACGTGAGCCACATTTTTAGCTGAGCCGCAGAATTTTTGTCTAGAATTTATGCGCTAACAACACTCCATAAAATATCTCCACATCAAAGAACCACCAGCACGACTACACTCACATCACACATGTGTAAATACCTCATTCACAAAATAACTAAAAGTTTCTGATTTTAAATTCATCGACTAGAATCCATTTGTCATTATTGTCCTATGGCTCTACAGTAATAAATTCCAGTTACACATGCAATACTTTTCTCTGATTTTAAGTCACGTGAATAGATTTTAAACATTTTTATTTCAGGAAAATATATATGCAAAATTATAACTACATTTAGTATTCTTTAGTATTTATGTTGTTGTATAAATTTAACTGAACGCATAATTTGAATGTGAAAGGATTTCACAACTCAGGAAATTACTTTAATTTGTATTAATGCCATATAATATGAATAGAGTGTAACTAGAGCAGTAAGTACAGTGTACTTTCTTTACACATAAAAAGCTGTATCACAAACTCTCTCAGTTTTAACAAGGAGGAAACTACGCTTCGGTGCTGTTCACCTTGTCAAACACAGTTCTCCTTTTACGCTTGTAAATTGAATGGACTTACTTGGTTGGAATTTGTCGAGACTTGCAATTCTAAATAAATAATGATGGCTACAGTTTTCGAGAAGCTAACTTTGATGAAAATTTTCTAAAGTTGTTCCAAGCTTCGCTTGGTTCTGTTTGTTCTGCATTTTCCAAAGGCTAACAGTTAGCAGTAGACAAGTTGTTTGTGACGAATTTGTTTTAGAACAAGATCTAAGCAATCATAACATAATAGGCAATCATCGTAGCATTCTAACTGACACGACACAAAGACAGCAACATCATCATTCCCACAACGCCGACGAGAACTGGGATTTAGAGTTTATAATTCCTCGCTTTCCCAACCAGTACAATATTCTTGTCTCCTGTCTGCGAATCTGAACATATTCACAAAACAAGCAAACTCAAATTATTTTGTTCGACCCTAACTCCTGCCACTCTCATTTTCTATGACAGTTTATTTGTGCCAAAATATTGTATTAAGATTTTTTTCAGTTGTTTGTATGACATTCATTGATATGATTTACAATGTGTGATAATGAAGTTGTCACCAATTTAATTCAGATATTTTGAAAATCCAGATTTAAAACTAATACATTTTGTAACAGATTCCCACATTCAGCCATTTGTAAAGTTTTGGAGTTTTATATGTGGTTGAACTAAATCCAATACATATCCATGATATTATGTCTGAGCTTATATTATTATGATGGTGTCTCAATAGTTTCCCATCCCGTCATACTATTTGTCAAATTTTCCCAGGACTTATAAAATCCTCTTCAAGGAATTAAAGAAAGAGGAAATCTATTCGGCAACGGCAACTAGTGTAGAACTCTTGGGGGAAACATATATTTTTGCTTACGTTTGTTTGTCACACTCTCCAGCATAAAAACCAAGTAAATATTGTATTTTGGCTCTCTGTCAACCTTCGACAATAATGTTTTGTTTATGAATGTTATTTGTATTTGTCCATCGACTTATTCACTGTATCGATACGAGTTACAATTTTCATATCTATAACGTTATTTCTATTCCTTGAATTATTTGGATTGTTATTCCAAGAGTGTAAACCGTTAAACAACATTAATGGCAAAAGTATATACTGAATATTGTGGATACTCATTTTTATGATCATTTACGTATACTTACAAAAAGTGACTGAATAAATCAAGTTGTTTCAAACAGATGCAACTGTTTATTCATTGTCTTTCTCAGGAATTTGATTTAAAAAAACGTAGATGGATAGAGAATCGTTTTATTCCAACAAGGTTTTAGAAACTTTTTCTTTTTGTGAGGAAGCAAGTATAAGAATGCCTATAGGCAAATGTAGAGCAACAGGAAAGTACGTGCATGAGTCCGTATAAGTTGGGAATAAAGTGCATAAAGTATTTCTGTTGTTTGTACATAAGTGGCTGGAAGATTTTATGTGAGCATAGGGTTTCATTGCGAACATTGTATCAGATGGAAATTGAGCTTAAATGGGTGAAGTGAGGTTGACTGGAGTTGGGTTTATTAGCCAGACAATAAGTCCCTAAAGCACACAAGAAGAAATCTGTGCCGGTGCGGTTAGGACGGCTAGCCTAGCTGACTTCTCTGATTACACGGAAAACCGTCATGTTCAAATGAGCTAACTTGTCTTGACTGCACCGTAGCTCCAGTCGACTTGACAGTCGCTATTTATAACTAACAACCTCGTCTTCTCCTCTCCCATCCCTTCCTTCCAGTCACATAATTTATTGACTTCTACCCGACATATTGCTTCCAGCGACAAATTACCCCTTCAAAATTTTCTTCCCCTTACGCTCTCTCACTCCCTACATACAAATCCCTATTCATATCATTGTGCACTTATTCATTTGCCACTTTTTCTATAAAGTATAATTAATATCATATTTTTAAATGTCCAGATACACAAGCAAAAAACAAAAACATATCTGAGCAATATTCCAATTATTTATAGGGATCTGAATATATTATTCAAATTGGTGAATTGAAATTGAAAGCATTAAAGTGAATATCCTATTAAGATGAACACGGGAGAAATATTTATGAAAGTTGTTCTTGCTGGTTCTGTAAATTTATTTAGAAAATTTGAAAAGCCTAAGGAATATAACCATGTAGATAATTCCAGTTAGGAACATTAAGTTACATTGGCCTCCAACATTCTCCTACGTATATCCTGGTTTAACTTTTGGTTTTTGTTTAAATGCTACGTAAAGCTTATAGTTGGTTCATCTCATTCCGGTTCTTAAACTATCTCTCCTCTTAATCGCTTGTCCTATCCTTCCGTTCGTTCTAATTAGATTTGGGAGAAGTAGAATTGAGTTTCCTGGCCCGATAAGTAGATGAGAAAAGTAACCTCCTCCATGCAACCGCTTTTGGGTTTGCAATCTAACTTTACCACGTCAGGGATTTTACTCCTTTTACTTTAGCCATGGTTTCCGACCTTCCAAATTCCCACCCGATGTTTTTGGACATCTGGGAAAGTGCGTGGAGAAAGTTAGACTAAATTTTGAATTAAGCGCTGTATTTCCCCTTCACTTTTTGAATTTGCCACTTTACCATCAACGTATAGTTTCAACTTCACACTTTTCCTAGTGGGAAATGGGAAATTTGTCATTATTGCTAGTATATTCCCTGAAAGAAACCACGAGTTTAAGTTTGTAGACATAAAGTAAGGCGTTTGCATTTATTCCATGTGTAACTATAACCTACAACTTATGGTATTAGTATAAGCATTTAATGTTCACTCAGACTCCAATGACTCCATATCGTTTACGGAATCAAAATTCTCATTTAGCAGACGCAATGGCATTAAAACAGCAATTTTGTTCAAGTCATGGTTTGTTAAAACTTTAAAGCCATTTTCCGTGTGCCTTATGAAATTACAAGTTGCTAGTGTATCCTGTTAGAGACCATAATTAACTGCGGCTACAAGCATATTCCAAGGTATAGGTACAAGGGCATGTCAGTTTTAGTGTAAAAAAGAGAGCCAGGCCTGAAGCGAAATTAAAATTACGTAAATAAAATGTTCGTTGAAACTTGAGAACATATTTCTCGTTGCTATTTATAAAAACATTCATTCTCGCATTTAATTACCGTAACATTAATGTCATTCAAACCGCCAACCAACCATCTCTTCAGTTTTTCTGGTTAATATTTAAAGGAGCTTCATTTGGCAGCGAAATGGTTCGGAGTAGGCCTAACGACTTAGTACGTCATCGCCAGAACAGACAGCTAACAGATTATTAATTTAAACGAGATTAAAATATTAAAAAAACATTTCTGTATTCTCTATCTCCATTCTCTTTCTCACATTTTGAAATAATTCCAGAAATCGTCTTGGCTGTACTTTCGGATTATGCCAAGAGCCCATTGGAGTAAAATTCTACTTTCGCAAAGTCTTCTTCATTGTTATACTTACTGCATTCTTACTTAACCACTCTTACTCACAAATACAAGAAGAAATAACATATTTTTAAATACTTCCCATTGATTGACGAGTGGAATTAATCATATTTTTTTCATTTCATTTGTAGATAAACCAATTGTCTGGATTTTAGTAATTCACTCTTGTCGATAAAAGGTATCTGGAGGAGATTCTTAGTTTAGCAATACAGGTAGGCATTGAGTTAAATTTTAGACACTTTGATATCGTTAACTATTTAATTGAGAACATGTAAATATTTACAAATAGGCGGAGATACAGAGAATAGGGAGATAGTTGTTAGTTAGAGATGCTGAACGTGTCAGAGGTGCTGGAAGGAGAAGTTGATGATTGTAAGGTTGTGTGAGAACGTGCTGTTGGCCTCAACGTGGAAAAGTACAAAGTTATTTTAAGCTCACTTAAGCTGCTCTGCTAAGTAAGCAGAATCGCTCTGGAAACTGGAAACATAATGTAGTTCTGCATTTGGATTGCCTTGAAAAGATGAAGCTCCTTGTAATTTGTGAGTATTTACTGAAGAAATGAATAGACGTGAGTTAGGTGCTCTAGAATGCATGCACATATGCATTTGCACTGGCTATTAATAGTGTCTAGAAGAGGCCCCACTAAGAAAACAAATCGAGACTGTTCCAGTTGCACACAATCAGCACAGATAAATAAAGGAGGAATGAAAATGGAGCTTATTGCCCATCTGCAGCCGAATTTAATGTGGGAATATACGAGAGGAGGCCAAATCAGTTAAATATCCTCATTTCACTTCTATTACCTTCTTTTTGCACTAGAATGTGCATAATTTCTCCTGGTAGCTTTAGAGTTCATAAAAAATTCAAAGACAGTCCAAAAATGTTATTTATGAGCATTTGTAATGCTCATTGGGTAGGCTGAGTTACAAGTGAAGATAATTAAATCGATCGCCTATGACTGGGCACCTAGTCTAAAGAGAAAAAAAAGATTTCAGTCTGTGTTAAAATTTGCATTCCCCTTCTGCCTCTTATTTAATCATAGAAATTTTCTTTTCACAGTTATGAACATTTTTAATGTTAGTCTGCCGTGGGTTTAGCTCCGTCTCACTCAAGTATGCTGACAGCATCTCTCCAGCACTTTGACTCAGTCACTAAGTGAGTCTACGATCTCAGACATGCCTCTGTTTTCCTTTGCTTTGACCTGTACCGGCAGTCTACGTACGACACTCGACTTACTACACAGCCAACTAACTGTACCTGACTTAATGCCAATATTAGATTGTCTAATGTAAGATTACTATGAAAAACATGTTCGAAATTCTCACATGCATTTTTATAAGTTCAGTTAGCGAGCATCACAGTTGTCAGCAAGTACCTCAATGAGCAATGTCTCTAGTAGTAACTTCAACTTATACTTCTATCCACTAAGAAAGTACAATACATATATACTAGCACTCTGTCCTGGCTATAACATATAATGATAATCTCCCCTAATTATTTCCCTGCTTGTCTATAAGGGAAGCATGCCTTCAGACTTGGTTAGAACACATATTTTCAAAAATACTGATAGCTACAGAATATACACTTACTCTGTATGTCTTTTACAATTTTCACACTAGGATAGTGTAAAGATATGCAATATGAGAGAATAATGAGCAAAAACTGTCATTAGTTAATAATATGTATGTTATCCAATACTATCACTTAAGCAGGCATGATTATATATATATACCTTCAACCAAAATAAACAGAAAAGAGTTTATAAGAATAATTACTAACAATGACAACGACAACATTCTATCCGTGATTCTTCTCGTTTCAGGGTCTTAGTGCTAGCTCAACCAAATAACCGCGTCTGTATGTCTTACTCGTTTTTTATTTCTTTCAGTAAAAATTATAATACAGGAAGGATAACAGGAAGCCGGGTGAAGTGTATGAGGTATTTGTGGAAGGAAGGACTTAGATATATTATGCGATAGTTATATTATTATAATAGATACAGTAATTTTGCACTGTATGTATGTACATTTATGTAAATATTTTTATTTTTTTAGAACAGATATATTTTATAGTAGGACCAAAAGTTGTTTTAATATATTATTACTATTTATTTTTTCTTTGCTTGAAAGAAGGAAGTATTGCTACACTACGTAATGCGTAACTTGGCTCCAGCTACTAATTTTTAAGTGGAACGTCCATGATGTGCAACGGTTATCTATAGGCACATTAATTTCGTATTCTCCATACATATAGCAAAGTGTTACTAAAAAGTATGCTCATTATGCAAGAGATAGTGCATACTAGTGACAGTTGGTTCCATTACGTTGTCTTTCTTATAATGTTCCTACACAGCTCCTTCCAACTTTTCTTTTCCAACTGATTTTAGCTTAGATGTGAAAGTGAAATGCTCCATTCATCAAGATAGAATGTCAGAAAATCATCCGTCGCTAATTTAGTAAACGACCCAGTTTTTAAAATACGAGCTCCTTTTAGTTTGTGGATATACCCTGCCTTGTCAGGTGGAAAAATTTAGATTTACCAGAAACTGATGGGCATAGCTAAAGTTATTGGGAACTTCTCTGCTCACATAACTTATAGTTCTTGGGTAAATTTTGTAAGATGTCAGCCAAGAAGAACTTGCCTTTTCCAGGAGTTTCAGCATTTACTTCATATACTTACTTCATAATATAAATTCATCATTTAAGAAATGTTATTTCATTGGGAATAGCAGAATATTTCTTTTAAAAGCTTTTAGTTTAAATAATAGGACTATTATTATTATTATTATTACAAAAAAATATAAAGTTTTCTAATTTCCACCGTTTTTTTCGATTGAGTAAAAAATGCCGACTTCTGAATATAGTAGATTATCAGAGTTGGCAGAGAAGTCAAGTCTGAAAAGTAACTATATATAAGGAGATAAAAGGCTCAGTGGGGGTTCTGAGTAAATAAATGAGATTGCATAGATTCAAGATTTCACCACCCAACGTTTCATGACTGCGTTTTCATTTGGTGGAAAAAAAATGTGCCAAGTATCTTTTTGAAAGTACCTATAAATCTTCGTCTGGGAAAAGCATTTGCATATTATTTAGTGTCTTAGATTCTTTGATGTTGCTATTTATAGAGAGCTTAGTTATGCTTGAATAGACAGGAATTCTAACTAAGGGAAATACTTTCAGTAAAATTTTAATCAAAATATTGATTAATTTTCACGTGCCAAAAACAAAATAAAATCCATTTTTGCCAGTAAGGCAATAAATAAATGTGACAGTGCAAACAGAAACATAGGAAATATTGTCAGGTTAGGTGTTAGCGCATTGGTTGGCATTGTAATGCAGACAAGGCTAATATTATTGATGCATTTATCTCAATGCTAAATAAATTTTGTTGATTTTTATGGATTTTATCTGGATATTAGCGGAAGAAAAGCAATTTCTCATGTTATTATATACAGGGGTTTAGTGTATAACGCAGTTTATATGCTGACGGGTAATTCAAATCCATAAAGTATGTAAAGTTAAAGGTATAGGAAAGTACATATATTTGTACATGCCTCTAAACTTGGAGCTTTTGCTTTATTGGCTCGCTTTCCCTACTAAATTTTAAGTTTGGACAGATGATTTCGTTTTACGTTCTCTAGAAAGCAAGTAAATCAATTTCCCCATTGTTTTCTCAACGTTTTCTTTTGTAGAGAGCTCTGCTCGTAGTAAGAGTAGCTAGAGGTATTGCAGGGAGATGTACGGAAAGAAGTTAACAGGACTATTATCTATTGCATATGGAAAAGATAAGTACTAACTAGGAAAAAGTGTAGGAAGCCCCACCTTTTCCTCGTAGTTGGCGAGCATGACATGTTTGTATTTGAGCCTTGCTGACCACCAAAGCTTCACTTGATTATGTTGTAACCTAGAAAACTTTCGTGAGCACACCAAAATAGAACAGTGCATGTGATACTGAAAGGAGGCTACAGTAAAGTAAGTAGCAGACAGGCAAGAGCATCACTTCCTCCTCAAGAACAGACCAAGAAGAGAGAATCGTGAACACTACAGCTGACACTAACGTTAAAGCCCATCACATCATATCACATCAGTGGCCAGCCTGAAGGAGAAAGCACACAAACCACAGAATACCAGAAATAAAAGCTATCACACTACAACTAAACTTTAATGTGTTTTGCCTTTTACCATAACATCACATCACGGACAAACATTTACTCCCTTTCCTTAACTTTCTCTTCTTTTCCACAAAGACATCAATGCTCCTTACAAAATTCCCTTTCCCCGCCTTTCATATATTTGAATTATTGCCACATAAAAAATGTTTATATCCTACCCACTTAAGACTGAATAATTTTCGAGTCTGTGAAAGAAAGGAGATATTCATGCAACATTTTTTTTTAAATTCAATAAAATGATTATTTCTTCTGTTTACGGTGGAAATTAAAAATATTTTGTAATTGTTTTGAATACCTATTCAATCTAAAATGCTAAAATTAAGTTTTTATATTTTAAAATTAGATTAGTAATAATACCATTGAAAAAAATCCTATTTATCCATTAAATTAAAGTTAATGTGTTATTTAAAGTTTATGTAATGTTTTTCTGGGTCAGTAATAACGCAGTAGAATTCTCTACTAGAGCTGTAGAGGTTCATTTATGCTTCACTGGGTCAAATAACTTAAAACTTCAGTTGGCGTAAGATATATAAAAAAATAGCCTTGGTGGAGCATCAGTGGGAATTGCATAATTTAGTAGGTAGATTCTTAGCTCTTGTATTAGATATTGGGAAATATATATATATTTATATAGACATTAAATATACATCTGACGAGGATATTATTAGAGAGGTTAGAAACAATGAGTGCTTAGGCTATTTGGTAGGAAAATGAGTCTCCTTTTTAAGTCTGATAGGACATTAAAGGTTTTTGTTTCCTCTTAACTCCCTGGAAAAGGAGTTAGCATTAGATTGAAGTGCGCGTTGCTTTTTCAAAGAGTGCTCTCACAAGTTATCACTCAAACTACGAGTTGAAGGAGCCTTATATTTATTAGTGTTATAAAAGTAGGAGCGGCGCACTTTCTTGTGGGTTGTGTGATGTGAGGCGTACGTTAATAATATAAAATGTTAATATACCTTGAAACTGAAATATATTTTATGGTAAAGAAGGGAGCGAGTGTGGTGGTGCTGGAAGTAGGAGCTTTGCTCCTTCAGTCAAGAAAAGGAGGAAAAAAGATTAGCAGAACCCAATGGTCGACTCAATGATAAAGTAAATTGAAGCAAGTGGGTGATTATAAGCTGATGTGAGTTTAGTTAGCTACGTACAGAGGTTAAACTCAGCTGAGCGTTGTAAAGGCGGAGAAAGGAAAGTTTGGTAAGTGACTAAACCTCCGAAGAGCTAAACGTAAGTTAAATTAGGCAAGAGCCTTTCTTCGTGACGCAACTTTCACTCGAAGATAATCTCTTTGTGGATCCTTGTGTAGGCACTTGGTTCTGATGTGGTCGTCTGTGTCAGACATCCTCACAGAATTCTAACCAAAACTCTGCTCACAACATAAAGAACAAAGAGCTCTCCTTTCTTCAGCCCTTTCTCTTTGGCTACAACTATTTTCTTTGCATTAACCTTAGCTAGAATTCTCAGCCTCTTATAATGAATGCCCTACTAATAACGCTCTGACGATGTGCCCATTCACTTAACACACGCTCCATAGACATCTTTATGTAAAAGTATCTATTTCAGACCCGCTCCACTACTTCATCTTAACCTCTACATGAAACTCTCATTTTCTTGCCTTTTCAAACACCAAAATCCTTCATAAAAATCCCCTAAAAACTTAATCGCAATATAAGTCCTTCAAAAATGTTTCAAGAAACCTTATTTTTTCTACTTACAGTATTTTCACTAAAATAATATTTGAAAATAATATCATAGTAGACACAAAGCAAGTTTATAGCATAGTGAGCATAGAGCAAGAAATTTAATATAAAACTAGATTAAAGTAGAGACGTAATTAATTGGCGAGCAATAAATCTATTATTCTCAAAGTGAACTATGCAGGTAATATTTTTAATGGTAATGTCCACATGTAGAAGAGGATTGGGTGGGAAGAATCCAGTTAGAGCAAATGTTCCGCTCTCGTCGGTATCAATTTCAGGGAACAATGGCTAAAGTTTTCATTGATGTTAGCCGTTCCTTTGTTTAATTTCTTACAATCGGCATAACAGTCCCCATTTATTCGTCGTCGGAAAGCAATCTATTGTAGGGAAGTCTTGCTGGTATGCAGCAGTTATAAGTCCTGCTCTCATTCAAACATTATTGTCTGCAGGGCTGTAATGAGTTTCGACGGAACTAAAAATTGTATCAACCAAAGTCATGCACGATGCCATGCAGCTATATTGAATTGCATGTGAACTCCTAATGGCATCGTTCACTTCTGTTTCAGCCTACGTTTCATTTTGTTGTCGATTTACAGCTCTGTCCTGTCTGTTGTCCATGTTAAACCATTCCATTCTCTTTCACTTGTCTTGTACAATTACTGCAATAGTTAACTTTGCATGAGCTAAGAGCATTTCCTAGTTTTTCCTTTCAAACTCTTGACTTTGCCTTTAGAAATACCTGTATGGCTATCCATAGACCTATTATAATACTATTCCTATATATATATATATATACTGATGTAGAAATATAAAAACTGCTGTTATAATTTGTTTTTTTATTTAGATTATCGAAATGCTATAGCTTAAAATAGTTTAGCCCAATTTTATTTTTTCTAAACTGTGAAAACAAGTTATTGCTAAAGAGTGAAGCCAATTAGTTGAACTACAGACAACGTATGTTAACGATAACTAGTTGTAGATGTACATGCACAGAAATGTTTTGCGATGCTATATGAATAGGAAAAAGACCTTGTGTTGAATATAGACCATAAATTTGCGGAGGCTCAATAACTTATGGGATGCCACTGATTGTTAGCAACTATTGATGGGTTTCAGAAGAAATGCTGTAAAAGTCCGGATATACACGTGATAAAATGTTTCTATTATGGAGATTTTTTTTTACTTGAATGGCCTCTTGACTTACGGCAGAATGGTAACAGATACACATAGTAGAATATCACCAAGTGTTACAAAAACTATTTTAGAGCTGTTTTAATGAAATAGATAGTAAGAAGCAAGCTAAAGAAATTCGGCAAGTATTTTGTTTAATGGTTAGAAAGAATTTTGATATGCTTAGAGGACAAGTTTAAAGAAAAAAATTTAATAGGTGACTACTTACGTAGTCATAAAGAAGAGAAAGTAGTTAAACTATTTCTAAATGCCTACTAACTAGTAAGTAACAGAGAAGAATTAGAGAGCGAGTAGTCTAAAGTAGTTAAAAAGAGCTGGATACACAATACAGAACAAAGAGATAAATAGAAGGAAGTAGTTCTAGTGGAGGATGTGCGAATAGTGAGACTCACAAATTCTCCAAGTTTTTTTCCTGCTGTTGTTGATGAAAGCGTTCGCCGTATATTTTCGGGTTTCTGCACAGCCCAAATGGATCATCACCCATGCCATAAATTCCGGCAACGGCTGCCATGTCAAAGATATGTTATAGGACTAGTCCCAACTATATCTAGACAGTATAATGCACTTTGCTTGTCATGTGATGGCTGTTAAGTCTTCTTGTCTAGTACGGAGTATGTAACTTGTCAGATACACTTTACTTTGTGACGTAAGTAGGTAGCAACTTATTTTATCCCACTCTGGGCTGCCGATATAGTAGTAGCCTTCTTATCCTGACTTTCTATTACATCCCAATTTACATTACGCTAAAATACGTACAATCAAAACTCCACACTAAAACTAACAAAAGTTCCCATCATCATCATACAGACTAATAAGTAAGCAGGATTCTCATTCCCACGCTAAGTGCTACACACATTGCTTTCTGTATTTGGATTTCTATAGTGTAGTGCAGCCTAGTTCATCTTTTGAAGAGATTTTCAGCGAGGAGCCACAATAGTCCCACCACTCATTTTTCAACATCACATGAATATTTCAATTGAAATGCAGGAAACAAGGAATGACTTTTTGATCCACTGAAGAATTTAAATCATTTTATGTTAGCAAAAAGCAACAAATAGAAATTTCATGAGAAGGAACATTTCGAGGTTGAGGGAGAGAATAGTTTAAACCCCAAGTTCTTCTCACTGCCATAGAATAACTCCGGATATTGAGTCGGAATATTAAATTAAGCATTGAAACAATTATCACATTTTTAAAAAATTCAGCGAGCACAGCTACTATGTTGCCATATCCGCGGCTTTTCATCCTTAGCTAATTTTAATGCATAGAGATGAGTACTGTTGTCATTTATTCTCTTGTATTTGAATCTTGCATGGATTAGTTCGTTTCATCAGAGAATTTAATCAAATTTAATTAAACTCTCGTAACAGACAACAGAGAGTGGCTGCCAACGGTGACTTTCATGAATAAAGACGATTTGGTGAATTATTTCCTTATAGAATCTCTTTCAACTTTTGAAATGTTCTTGCTAATGCGTCTGCAAATGTTATCTGAATGAGGTTGAGGAAGCCAATGTACTTATCGCACGTTACACACATGATGAATCCCGCCTCATTCACTCATATATTATGCCGTGTTAAATTTAATTAGTAGCGCAGGAGTAAGTGCGTCTCTGCGGTATTTCCTTCTCGGCAATTAACAGCTCACTCTCTTTCTTTTCCCATATAGCTAGAGAGCTAAGGGTGAAAATGAAAGTCATTCCACGCTAATTACATTTCCAAACTATATAGCTAGCAGTAATAGCGATTAGGTATTTATGCGGAGTCGCATGAGTGAGTGTGTGCACCACCAGGTAAAACTAATCTTATTAAACTTTATTTCCACCATACAGTCAATAGATTCTCTGACGATTATAAAGTGGAGTGGTGCATGACGTGGTAATGGAAGGAGAGCCAGATTTAGTTATTTAACTCAGTCAATGCATGTCAAATTCAATAAAGACACCACACACACAGACAACGGCTAATGCATGTACACCTAATATCCTAATGGCATACAAGCATCGTCGAACCAAGCCAGATTTACTGTAATCCTCCACATACACACAACGACGACACAATCAAATGGATTTCCATTTAAACCCATTGATACACATAGGCACCTTCCTAATAAAATCAGCATGAACAGTTTTTGAGAGTTATTTTCTCATTAATTGGCAAAAAAAAGTAATAGCACTCTTCCTTACACTTTGTTTGTCTGTAAACTTTAAGTTCCATCTGCTCACATTAGAGACATTTTTCTCTTTCTCTGTACATGTGTACACCATTCAGTCAAGTCTTCATTTATATTTAACCACGACTTCTCTTGTCTTTATACTATTATCAAATTGTTTATTTTTTCATTCAATACTTCCGTTAGGTACAAGCAATGAGTTCGAGATAACTCTGGGAATAAAAATCGTTCTGAAAGCAATTAAGGACAGAGAAGCTATTCCAAATACATTTCTTCTACCTCTGGACATGTTTTTTCCCACACCAAATAACTGCACCACCGCCTTGATATTAGCGCCAGCACAATCCAATCCTATTTCAAATTCTCTACGTTCACCAATAAGAGATTTTCTCCACAATTCTATCTCATATCTCACAGGTTCAACAGTAAATCCAATGAAAATCCTAATTAACAGGATTTAAAGTCAATCGAAGCCAATAGTAAGCTATTTTATGACACTTTTTATACTATCCAAGTAGTTTCAATATTTTTCTAATTGCGGGAAACAGGTAACTATTGACATGGTGGCACACTTATGAACTATATAAAACTAAACTTAATTTTATGAGCTTAGCGGATTGTATATAATTGATTTGCACTATAATGCGGTTTTTGACTGGCACTATTATTACTGCACATAAATTTTATTGCCAATTGTAGGACTTGCTGAAAGGTCTCGTCTGGAGTCGAGAATGTATGTGAGACAGTTGTGGATGTTTAGGTTGCACGGAATACATGAGATTTTCTTAGCACTGAAGGCAGGAGAGGAAGAATCTCATTTGAATGGTAATTTATTTAGCTATTCTGTCGGCTATTAACAATGTCACAAATGCAATGGAAGCATGAAAGTGTTTACCTCAATGAACGTTGGCTAAAATATTTCTGTGCCTAAAAGTTTTAAGTAGGTAGTTGTGTGCAGATGGATAAATTGTCTGTAGCATGTGCACGGGTTTTTGCTCAAGAAGATAATGTTTAGTTGTGTGTTGAGCTGATGGTGTGACAATGACGGAGCAATGGGCAGAGAGAGAGAGAGAGAAAGGTGAATATTCTGTCTAAAGAGCTGTGTGTCGTGTCGCTGGAATGAAATAAGCTGGAGGAAGGGAAGTGAATCAGTTAGTAACGTATTGTTGGTTTAGTTGTTATTTGCTAGCTTAGGTAGCCGGGAGTGCGATGTGATCGTCGGATGTTGCGTTCAGGGCTTTACTGTACGACAGGAATGCAAGTTTGCCGAAGCGGCTCGCGCTTCTGCACAGATCAAGAGAAACCGGGAGTGTGTAGAGAGAGAGAGGCAGCTTGGCCAAGGCGAACAAATTGTTGATTCACTTCCCATGCTCTTTCCCTTGTCTTCCTTCCCATTCCTATTTACTACCATCTGTGAGTTCAATAGCCGGAAATTCATTTTTCTGACAATTTATTAGCTGGAATTTCCTATTTGATTTTCTCTCGCACAGACTTTATTAGGGGCAGGAAGGACAAGCTCTTTTATTTATTCATTCTCCTCCGCACAAAATCCCGCCCTCCTTTCCCCTACAACAAAACCAAGGATTCTTCAAATATTTTCCTCCAAACATTCTCAGGGAAAATTCCTGGAGATTTTCTAAGTTCTTTGATGACTCTGAAGAAGTGTGACATGTATTTCGAGAGAAACGTTTTAGTTTTTGAGTGCAGGCCTCAAGGAAGTCAGAAAGAATCTATCAGATTCACCTGGCATGTATCTTCTTTTGCAGTTTGCAGCCTTAGACAATGATTATTGTGTAGAGCTTTCATATGAAGAAGCTCTCCAGGCGTGAGAAGATGAGGAATGATAGGGGATTTTCTTAAACAGTGTCTATTTATTCCGGTGTACTTTTCCTTCCGATTAAGTTATGTTGCAGGAGAAATGCTGTTTTATTCCCATTATAATGAAGGCAGACAATGAGATGTGGCACATGAGACTCCGTCACTTTCTGTTTGTTTTCCCAGACGATGGGTTGGAAATGGAAGTAGTCGAGGGAAATATATTAGCGTAGGACGTAGGTGTATGTGTGTATGTGTGTGTACTTCAACTATGTTGTGGGTGGGTAGGTAGGGCAAGCTTAATATTTAGGGATCCAATAATAGTCTCATGTCCCAGAGCAATGGAATCCAGCTTATTCAAAGTCTGTATAGAGCTGTCCAAAGAGTGGGCAGATATTGGTAGAGAAAGTGGGAGGGAAAAAGATTCCTATTCCTTAGGAAGAAAAAAGGAAGCTACGGAGGCACGTTGTACAATTATACAAGAGAGGAGAGAGAGAGAGAAAGAGAGAATGGATTTTATTTGCTTTCCTTTTAGATACGCAGGCCCGTTGGAATAGAATGTTAGTCAGAAGACTTTCCCTCGAGATCCCTTAACTTAACTTACATATTTAGTTTAATGTCCGTAGCTTTTAGTGAGCAGTTAGCCTAGCGTACTCCTGACTTCTCCCTCATTTTAAAATAGAAGAGGAGAAAAATAAAAGACTGGAGAAAGTTCCCGTTTCAATCAAGAAATTCTCCTCCCTTTCTTCTTTATTTCATGATGCAGTATTTATACGCATCCCATGTACATCTCTCCCTTCCCTCCACCTGCTCAAATGCAATATTGCTCCTTGTTAATTGAGCTCTTGCAAATATTGTGTTTCAGATATGTTGGAATGCCGTTCAGTCATGCACACTTCTTCTCTTGACTATTGTCTAGAAATCAATGATGGGTTGCTCCGTTAATTTATATTCCATGGAAATCTCCTAGGTAGTCTAAAATATCTTGACAGGCAGTTTGATTTCTGAAGAGTTGATTAGTCCTAATTTTCTCGGTGCCAGTCAGATGAAAAATCATAGGAGTATGCCCTTCCTCCCCTCCATATAGATTTACTCGCACAAATAATCCTTATTTTCGCGGTTGGCTCTCCTGAATAGGCTCAGCGGTTTGTCGGATGTCTTGAGAGTAAGATATCTTGTTGTCTGCCACGGATGTGCGTTCCCTTGGATTTCTCCAGTCTTTCCAGTTGAGTTGGCAGAATATTTGCTATTGGAGGAGAAGAGCGAGAGAATCCTAATTTCTCCCTTGTTTCTATTAGTCTTCTCCTGTCACCTGCTATTATCTCACTTTCTTCATCTTGAGTGCGAGAAAGCGGTGCGGACTTGGTTTCTTGCCCTCTGAATTTTCTTGTGGATACAAACGCGCTCTTCCTATTCAACCCAATGCTACATGCGATGAATATTTGATATTCCTGTCTCTCTCGATCTGATTTCGGAGTTTAGCAAGCGAAGCCAGGAAGCAGCGCAACGTTTTGGTTACAATTAAACTCTGGTGGCTAAATGGGTAAACAGTGAGGCGGGATCCGGAAGCAACTATACAAAAGGCAGCTCTTATATAACGAAAGCTGGCTATAGCCTCGATCTCATTACAGGACGCAGGCAAAACTTTGGTACTTCATTCAAGTGTCTAGTTGCGAAGATGAAAAAGTGCCACGGATTTAATTAGTGAATAAGAGTCTTAAAAAAGTGCAGGGATTAAGCTGTAAGTACGACATGGTACATTAGCTTCTTTATTATGACTATCTTCGGAGTGGTGCATGTAAAGTGCGTAATGTGCGTAGCTAATAATAGGGTGAATTGGCGAGAGTTATCTTATTTCTTTGCCCTTGCTCTTTGGATTACGTTGTTTTACGTGTAATGAGACTAAGTAAGAAATTAGGAGACGAGGGGAAATGTGTGCAGAATCCTAACTGAGGCTATCCTCTGAGTTTTATGAGCTCGAAACTGGAATTACTCCTCGACTCCTTTCATTTGCTCTTTTAAGTGATGGAGTTGTAAGCTGCAGCGTGTCAGAGAAGAGGAGGCAAGACAGAAGAAGCCAAAGAGAGAGGCAGGTGAGGGTTGCCAGGCGGCAGTTAAAAGATGTTTCTTCGCAGAGACAGTGTCTGTTGGTTGTGGGGAGCTTAGCTGCGGCTACTGCTAGGCAGGACGTGCACTGTGTCAAGAATATTAGTCTCCTCAAGAATCTATGTCGTGTGTAGTCAATCTAGCGAAATAGAAAACAAGGGACTGTGCTCAACGTGAGACGAGAGGCGAGTGGAATGGAGGAAGCAAAAGGAGATCACAGCTTTTTACCAGTCCCAGTTTCTAGGTCTAAACAGAATAAGCGTGAATTGAGAACTGAGGATTTTGCAATGGGAACCTTTTGGCAAGCGCTCTCTTCTCTCTCTCTCTCTTTCTGACTCTCACTCTCTGAGAAAAGAGCCGGGAGACTACACTTGCCTCACTTAAACTTCTCCTATACAAACATGTACACTACTTAGCCCACTATAGTCACCGTAGTGACTACTAGGAGATGAAACTCACTGCGGGGCTCTAGGCACGCAGAACGTACCTTTAAGTAGACACACAGACACTCGCCCTATCCTGTAGGTATATTACTTAACTTTCGAGTGCATATGCTTTCCCACTGCTATGCATACGTAGTTATTGTAGTTTGGCCGTAGACAAAGCCAGCATATATTTATGCACGCTCACAATATTCTATTATTAGGAAAGCTAAGACGCCTTTGTTCTCCATCTCGTGCAAAGATACGCTCTGGTACAAACATAAAATAACTACTATTTACTATATTCCCCTTTTCTTTGATTTTACTTTGCACAAGTCAGAGTCCAAAGAGATATGAAGCTATGGCCTTCAATTCTTCTGCACTCCTATAACAGATTATACCTAGCAGACAAAATGTTTCTTATGTATGTCAAGTTAAAGAAAAATTTCCTACAAAATTCTACGAAAAAGTTGCCCGCTCGAGGCAATATTTTCAGAAAGAAATGAACTAATTGTTTTTTTGAGTTTACTTTTTTCTGTAGGGAACTGGGACTACCAACGGGTGCAGACAGTTAATTGTTTTAGGAAATAATGCGCAAAACCACTATCCCAATTTTGATGTAGGTATATGTCAAGATTCCGCTTTGGTTGTTTTCCCCCAAATTCGAGGGACTGGATGAACAATCATTTTGATTCAATTTGTCAAAAAAAGTAAGAAAAGTCAGAATTTTCAGAAGCCAAAAAAGTACAGATTTTTTGGAAAATAAAAGAACTAACGTCATTTCTTGTAATTGTACATCCAATTACCAAAAGGGGGGAAGGGGGGAGGAATTTTTATTTACATTTTCGCAAAGGTGTTCCCCAAGGTGGGCAAATCCCTTTGTACAAACTTTTTGGGCACATATATATCTATAACTTCACGCAGATATATTAGCCCTCATTTTACGTCGACCTGTTCTACAAGACCAACTTTTTTGTAATTAAACACTAGTTTTCATCTTGTTGGATAGAAGAGACCTATTCCACCAGGTGGCTTTGCAGCAACTATATATTATACAACATAATATATTATAATATTATATAATACGACCTAGACACTTGATTCAATACACTTTGTCTCAACTTCTGATTTCTTTGTCGCATAATCTGTAAAGAAGTCTATTCATTCAGATGCACATATATTGCTCTTTGTGAATACTTATGTAAATATTTTAGATCCCACACACACCACACTGCAATGCACTTACACTAATGACATGCCATCGAGGAACTACAGTCTGCAGCAAGTGCAAGCTTTTATTGAAGTTCCAATTAAAATTTAATGAAATACTTGTATGCTATTATATCACGCAATAATATATCATGAAATTCGTCCCATTAAATTACCAGGTAGATCATCAATTTTTGTCTTGAACTAGTGCAATCACTACTCCAAAATAGGATTTTGACTCTATAATGAAGTAATTGTGAGAAGGATATGTTTTATTAGATTCAAAATTTAAGAGAATAGTGGCAAAAAAGACACCAATAATGACTTTTACGTATCTTTGTATTAACTACATATGAATAATCATATGCACTCTGTTATTCATGTTCCTCGCTGCCTTATCTAATAAAAAGTTAGAAATCTTGAGACCTGTCCTAGGTACACACAAACTTGCCAGCATGCCATCTTGTTTTCTGTGGAAAGTTTTAGTGTCTGGAGGAGAGAAGTGAGATTCGCATAGAAATGGTCCACATATACACTGACTAAGTAGCTGCCATGCTATAATGTCAAAATGTTGAGCAACTTTGCAGGGAATAGTGTAAGCATCAGAGTTGAATATTTCCTTCAGCTAGATATGATGCATCAGCTAAACTACATTACTCCATTATCTCCGGCACAGAACAAGACAAGAATTTGAGTTACCTTGACTTGACATGCATTGTTTACCGTTTAACACGGTTAGCTATACTTTCCTTGTCCAAAGAAAGCTCACGGCGGCCTGCCGTTCATACACATTCACTCTACTCCTATCGCACTATACGTAATATAGTTAAATAATAGACATATCGAGCGATATGAATGTAAGGTAACAACCACTGGCATTACCTGCATCCTTAAAATGTAAACCTGCATTATATTTTTGCAAAAAGTTGAGTATGCGTTGAAAAAATTATTTTTGCATAATTGATAGACTAAACGACTTAAATTCTGAGTTCGCATTTGACGGCACAGCGCAGCTGGGCCGTCACCAACGCGGAATTTTAGGTCGCTGAATCTTAATTATCTGAGTCTTTTTCAACGCTGGGAAATGTTAGAGGTTACAACAGAATAAAATCGGCCGCGCAAAAGGCAAAATAATTTCCTTGATATTGCAATAAGCAGAGCCTCTTCTTTTCTCCGTAGCAGAGTCCGGCATGCGCTCTAATGTATATCTTAATGTTAAATTGTCGGCTCTATTTTGCAAATGCAGGAAAGGATGTGAATGTACGACTTAGATTATTAAAAATTAAAAGATCTTACAAAAGGATTATTCTGTGAGAATAATCTTCTTTAGACAGAACTTTACTTTCTCTCTCTCTCTAAGTCAGAGCTCAAACTTCTCTTCTTTATAATAATATAGTGACTTGATGTGTGCTCTAATTCTTTCGTCTCCCTTGTCCCGCATTGAAGATGCAGCAGAACGCAAACGTTGATTTTAATTCTTAAATATTTATGTACACTCCTTATAACACATAATATGGAGCAAGTTGTGTGATGGAATTTGAAAGAGGCTGAAACTTTCTTCTCTTTCTTCGTGCATTTTTAAAATAATAATATATTAATGAAATGTAATAGTTATGAGTAAGTTTACAACCGCTTTGTGGATTATTATCTTTCGTAAATATTAGCTGTTGATAATTCCATGTAGATTTCATGTAACGCATCTTACAGAGCTATGGTAATTAGAAAAATTTTAACATTCAGAAATTCAGTGGTGGTTAATAATTTGAGGATAGCAAACTCTGCATTTATCTAAGATAATGTACTACATACTCTTCGTATTTAACAATAATGCAAAGCAGAAAAAACTTCACTTTTGTTGGATTACACGATACAGCAAAAACAGTTGGGGTTTCTCCCTTAATGTAGTGTCTTCCATAAAAACAAAACTATACGCCAAACGCAGACGCTGAAAAAATTTGGCACCCCAAACCTCTTCAAACAAACGTGCAACGAGCCAGAAGAAGAAATCCTTAATAATATGCTTTCCAGCAACATTAGGGAAGTCGTAAAACTATAAAAATGGGTAATATATGTGCAATTATCTACAACTGAAAGTTTTTCAATATATTTCTTCTGTGTTTGAGGTATAGTAATGTCTGGCTTAGTGTTAAGACAATAGTTGCACGTCATTTTTAATTATAGTCACATTTTCGATTAAGTTTTACGGTTTGCGGATAATGAGACTTAGAAGAGACTTTTTATATTTTGCAAGTGTGTTGGGAGATTTATATTCATTTTCTGTAATTGATAAAATTTCTATTAAACGGTTCTGTTTTCAAAAATATGATTTAAAGGACAGTAGCCCCATGTCATTTTTACTATACAAGATTAACAGTAATTATTTGCTTCGAGTTTCGATATATCTTAGGACGGAAATAAAAATAATATATTGCACCCAGGGCACCTGTGGAATACAATCTGTTTTGAAATTGAAGA
The DNA here is from genome assembly GCA_009936455.2 of Tomocerus minor. Classification (NCBI taxonomy): domain Eukaryota; kingdom Metazoa; phylum Arthropoda; class Collembola; order Entomobryomorpha; family Tomoceridae; genus Tomocerus; species Tomocerus minor. The sequence continues at coordinate 4,000 of JAAAYG020086892.1, read as the reverse complement.
TACTAAATTTATATTAGGCGGGTACAATTTTGACAGCCAATTTGTTTCTGGTAAATAATTGAGAATGGGGCTGAGTGACGAAACTGAAGGAATGAGTGTACTAATAAGTGGGACGTATTTTGGCACATACGGTAAAAGTTTGCATTATTTACTCAGTGTTTATGTGTCAGCACAGCATGTATGTCTGCATCTCTTGGGAGGGGATAACGATGGAGATGTAATTCACAACAGAAATTCCATAAGTAGCTACATCCTGCATACCACAACAGTTTGTGCTCACTCATCCGCATCCAATTTTTCATGATATCGAGAGAACTATGTTCCAGTGTAGTAAAGTTTAAGAGCAAGTGCTGCCAAGGCGCAATGCAACGCCCGACAATAGCAATAACACATGTTGAGACAATATCTAGTGTCGTACTTCCAACTTATATCCCTCTTCAGAGAATGAGCGATGTGAAGTCGTTAGGGTTATATGACACGTCCATTTGTTCCATATAGTATACATAGTTTGTTTGTTAGTGCTAGTGTCAACCATAATACATTTACTAGTATAGGCATACAGACAGCTCAAGGCTATTGGCTTACTAGATGAGGACTATGGTAAAGACTATCTGGGATGATCTACCATAAAGCAAAACTTGAAAATAATACGTAGGTACATACAAGTGAGATAAATATTATGTTCTCCAAAACTATCCTTCTAAAATCTGGTTAAAATGGATGCAGCATTATTTAGAGCATTGAATAGCTGCTCATTCCAGCATGCTAGCCAACTATCTCTGCTGCAGCCACTACTGTACAAAATGACGCTGAATAATAATTACTGTGATTATCTGATAATTTGAGACTCTCCCATAACGTGCACTACATGGTTTACCAGCAGTAGGTACATCGCACAGACACGTAGAGGAGAGAAAAATATTATTATTACCAAGTAGAAACATCCTCAGTGTGTTCTTGACAAAACTTCTTGCAAAATAATTCTTTCACAAAATGCAATTTTAAAACTTATATATTTCTGCTGAATGGTAATTAAAAATAAAATTGGTCGTTTTAAAATAAAAACTTTCTCGGTGGGGCTACCGATAGCAACAAAACAATAAAGCCATTGACGAATTTCGATTTCCTTTACTTTCCTCTCGTTAAAATAATAGCGATGTTATTTGTTTAATTTACATCTAAGAAATTGACCAATTTGCATGAACACCAATTTTAAGAAAGGAAACTAGAATTTAAAATTTTAGAATATTTACTGTGGGCTTCATTCAGGTAATTTTCGTACTTTGGCCAGTTAGTGAAGGGAAAATGTAATGATTGGTTGGTTGATCACAAATAAAAACATTACAGTTAATTTTACGCTTTTATTTTTGTAATCAGTTTATTTTGCTGGCATCCCCAGTTGTACGAGAGGAAGAGCATACAAAATTTTGATATACAAATAATAATTTTAATGATTGTATTTCTCGCGAGTTTAAATAGAATTGAACTGGCAGTGTCCAAATTAAAAGTTTTTGTCGCAAAACAAAAGAAAGTTGTTGTTTTTCATGAACAAGTTGGTAGTTTATGCGCTTACATGGACAAAATGAAATTATGCACAAGGTATATGTACATTTGGTAATAAAAGAAATTTATTTGATGACATTGTGACGGAAGTCGTGTTGAATGCCAAAAAAAGTTTCAAGCAACTTTTAGTTAGAGCTGTATAAAATGAATGAGGAAATAGTTAGGCAATGCGAAGGATAACCAGAGCGAGTGTGATCTAAATCTCCTATAGGATTCAAAATTTATGGGCTTCTACATGACACAGCATCCTTAGGTCAACATTAAAACAGGATCTGAAGTTTTTTAGGCATGAGTCGATTTAATTTGTACATATTTTACAAGTTTGTTCATCTAAATAAACAAACGCGCATATGAGGCGGAACTGACTGGGAAGCAAATGAGAGGATCGTCGTTGACGCTAACGTGAAAATGCCAAAGAGAGTTGACTCGCATTATTTTTGTATCCATGCAGCTGAATGAGGTACATTCAGAATTGAGTGAGAACTGCGAGATGCTCTGCCACTACCCTACCTCCCTGCATCCCTACTATTAAAGTCAATAAAAAGTTAAGCTGTTGAGTCCAGAAAACTTTTCTCCACTTGTTGTTCAAAACTCGGAAACTAATGCAATACGATTCATCTTTTTTAGCTTATTTGAAAAATATTACATTCTCACAACTTTATTACTACTTCACAATTCCTGCATCTTGATAAAAGTGGATTGCTGTGTCAGAATCCTTGCGCAAATGTGGCTTCAAGTACTCTTTAACAAACTTTCGAGAAAATTGAGAAAATTTTTCATCAAATTGCATCTTGGAGTTCAAAAAAGAATCCCTTCCACTTCTCAGAGTTTTGAACTATCGGTAAACGCTACAGCTGCCACACGATAATAATATTACCAACACGTAGCAATTTCATTTGCAAAAAGGCCGTCGTTTCACTTTACTTTCATATATTCCTAATTCAGAAAATTATTTGGATTCAGTGTTCAAGTAATGGCTTATAACACACTTCGTTTTTTATTAAAAGATTAGAAAACTGTTCATCTTAAAATTAATTAATTGACCGTCACTGTTTTTATATTAATGTAATGATATATTTGTCCTTTAATTTATAATAATTATAGTAGCTACGTAAAAATATTCTGCTTTGCTAGCTTCCCAGTTACTTATACTATCGTAAAGCTTTAAAAGACTGTAAAAGTTATAATAGGTATGCATGCATTTCTCATCTCAACTGGGTTCCTTACTCATGTGTACATATTGTAGTATGGGAACTTCGGAACATTACTTTGGGCAAAGAGATTCAGTGGACGCTGTTCCAACTTTTTCAATTAAGCCGAAACAACTCTCTTGGAACTACAAGTTGAACATTTCCGAGATGTGTGCACTTGGAGCAACAGAGATGTCGCCTACTAAATCCATGGACAAAGGATGTCGAGAATCATGGATTGAGAGGTTTCAGATGCACTTGTACCTAGGCCAACCTGATATGTACTTCTATTTGAAGGAGAAAGTCTCGGATTTCACTCTATCTGAGCACAGAGAGAAAACGCAGTACAAGCACACGTATTAAATTAAATTAAAATTCCAGTTCCAAATCCAGTTATCTATTCGATGCTTTTTGAAATTAGGTTGGAATATCAGAGAATTTCTACGAAATAAGAAAGTTTCATTCTATAATAAAACACTGATTAATTGTAAATTCAATGCCTGATATGTGTGTTTTATCTTTCCCATAAAAATGTCACTACTATTTAATCAGAATCACTTATATTGAATCTCCATATCTCACATGACATCTCCATGAACTGCGACAGCAGTAGCTTTCTATAAGAAGTAATTTTTTTTTCTCAAGTATTTGTCAATATTGCCAAACCTTAAAGACAATAAAAAGACTTTAGACTTTATAAAGTAAATAATTATAAAATACTGTACTATCACACCACTGCATTTCATTCGTTGGAAAAATAGTGACTATAGTTAAATTTTAAAGTGTGATAATTCCTAATTTTCTAATCATCTCTCAAAATGCTTAAATTCGTTGAATAGAAAAGAATGTATACATTTATGGAGAGATATAAATGTACTAATGTTATCGCTGTTTTTGATATTTACTGGTAAACTAAATTAAATTCTAATACATATCTCCCTTTCACATGATTCAAAATAAAATATGCTAAAACATCTCAATACATATTATACTTCTTTATAATACAAGTGAAAGTTTCACGTTGTTTTTAAAAATTCAATTTGTAGGTTGGAATTGGGAATTCCTAGTATTAAGCAATGGCGTATGCATGTAATGAAAGTACAATGGGAGCACGTAGTGTGAGTCCCCTAATTGCATGGCCATGGCCATGGCATAAGTTGTAGAGGAAAATTGTGAGTGTATAGCTAGTCACGACTGGTTTATAATAGTCAGGAAGGAATGTTGAGATTTTCATGTTCTTTGTAAAA
>JAAAYG020086781.1:11326-36214 GCA_009936455.2 Tomocerus minor | reverse complement strand
AGAAAGTTTGAAAGCTGTATATGTGTGCACTCACAAAAAATACAGGGACCCAAAAATAGTTAACTGGTGGATTTCCTTTTTTACATATCAGAGCACTAAAACCTTTGGGTCTACAGCACAGACCGATTTAATCATATACATTTAGGATACAGTGTCGGGTACTACATGAAACATCTGATCCTGAATTTTTCCATTTGAAACTGTAGGCAGCTCTTACGTCAGCAACACTCCTTTACCATTTACATTTGCAGTGTCTTGAAAATAGGGTGGTTCTTGTATTTCGTTGTAGGAGTTTCTTATAATCTACCTTACTTTCTATTAGTAAGCGTCTATAAATTTCAACCACAACCTTAGAACCTACGTCGCTAATAATTAATAAGCACATAGATTTACACACCTCCACTCAAGCTCCATCATCAACCATAGCAGATAGCCCATTATTATTGCCATTCCAATTATGTTTCTCGTTTATTATGTCCTTTCTCTTGTACTCACTCACTAATTACTAATTAGATGACGGAATTATGATAATTGAACCAGTTTCAAATTCCAAATGAGTGCTACCAGAAACAATTCTGTATTTATAATTTTATGACTATACTATATTTCTTATGCTTGTAGGTTGGGTTCATTTCATCTTTATTATTAAGTATGCATCAATTTATTTATCATAGGAACTTGGAATTCCTATCAAATACACTTTCCTCGGAATAACGGATAAGGATATTTTCTGTTATAAATTCGAATATAAAATGTTGAAAACATTTCAAAACAAAGAACACATAATACATAAACACCTATACATCAAGAAACTAATTAGAATTGTACTACAAATACTTTTTTTATAATTAGATTTATCTACGTTTTGAGGTGCAATGAAAGAATTATAAATTCACGCGTCTTAGCAGTGCTATTTACATAATTTACAATTTGAATTTAATTTATGAATTAGTGTCAGTTGGAGCCAATGGCCAGTTGACATTTATGAAATCCCTTGAAAAAAAATTGCCTACTTTCTCCTATGTGAGTACGTTACTTTTTAGTTCACCTTTTGTTCAGATATGACAAAAGTTTTCTATGTCTAAAAATAAAGTGCAAAATTCAAATCAATTGTTCATTTTCATTATTCCCTTCACCCTTTCTGTTGCTTTTCCTTCCTTTTACATGTTTTCGAAATAGAATCATTGTAATTACAGATTGACTTTTGTTTTGCTCTTGTGTCATGGAATGAAAAATTGCTGTGTTGTTCTGCGTTAAGTGTTTTCAAAAATGTGCATGAAATATACGAAAGTATTGTGCAATATTGACCATTACGGGTAAGTTGTACTTATACTAGCCAATTCCATCCATTGTAATAAAGCATAGAGAGGCTTTGTATGATAATGTGTCATCATAAATATAATTTGGAAGATAATAACTGCTTACGATGCCAATTATCTGAAGTTATTTAGATAAAATGACAGTAAATAGAAAATCGTATTTTAAAGTTGTTTAACGAATTAATTCGAAAATTTATAATCAGATCTTTTTTAAGTTTCAGAACATTCTGAACATCCATGAATTTAATTTGGGTCGAAAAAAGTAGAGGTTAAAAAAGTGTCAATAAAAATAGATTTGTAGTTGAACAGGAATCGAACTCCTAATTTCCACTTTTGGAGTCGGGTGCTTTTACCACTAAGTTATGCTGGCGCGCTGTTTAGCTTGGCTTAGTGGTTAGCGTGTCTGACTCCCTGTCGGAAGTCAGATGTTCGATTCCTGCCAGTTCTCAGATACTTTTTTTATTGGGATTACATAATGTTAATATGTAAGGTGGGCTAAAACATCAGAAAATGCTGGCCAAAGTTGGACATTAGTTTGCTTTAGTTTTTAATAAAATTTTTGGCTAATAGAAAGAGTTTTTTAATTTCATTTTGAGGAATGAAAAGTTTATTATTATGAATTCAGCTCAGAAGTACAATATTATTATGAAACTTAAAATAACATAATGTATTTAACGTTGCACGTTGTATTAAACTTGGACAACAATAAAACTGCAAAACTTTCCCAATGTACTTAATAATGAAGTAATAAAAATAACTAGAAATTCAAATGGAATTTTAAAGGATTCTCGAGGAAACTTGTTGCAGAGTATTTTGTGCTCCTGTTGAATTTATTTCTGCTTGTCTTCCTTATTACCGTGTAGATTACAATCGTTTAGTTTGATTTTCCACCCCTAGAATTTTGCAATCACGAGCATATGCTTACTTTCGGAGTTAATTCATTCTGTTTTAACTAGGTTTTATTATTGTAAGTGTAGTTATTCTCTGGTAGTCTGTCTTCTAGAACTTGTACATAATATGAAATTAGGGACTCTTAGTGTGTGTCAAACGGACGAACGATTTGCTTTGCGAAATCAGAGGCGTGTTAGTGTTAGGTACTTTAGTCAACACGAAAGCTACCCCAATCATTTTGTGAAGTAAAGTAAGTAGTGTGTTCGGACATCCTAGGGCCTTTCAAAAGACAATCGAATTACTTAGTAATACAATGTTACGTTGTCGGATAAAAACTAACCTGTAATTTTCTTAGAGAAAAACTGCAATTAGTAAATACATACATGCCATTAGAGAATGAAGTGAAGATAAGGGATCCATGAAGGATTGCACCCATTTTCCTGCCACATCAAATTCAGACTAAAAACTCTATTAGGCATAACCATCCTCCATGATGATAATCCCACCTTTTGTACTAAAATCTGTTTGCATACGAATACTATAAGATGGTTCTCCATAGGATAAGTTGGACATGAACTTATTAGTTGAAGGTCTCGTCGGTGAAAGGGTGTCTACCTCAAAACTAGTACACTCTTCATGTATGTGATAGTATTCTGTGGGTTGTATCAGTAGATAAAGTATATATGTGATTATGTCTGTATACAATCTGTTAGATGATGATTAATAAGGTTTCCCTTATTGTTTCATGAAATTCGACCTATGAATCATTCACCAAACAATTCACATACATTTCGCTGACTATGTATTCTTTGTAGTAAAGCTACTATTTAATTGTGATAATTGATATGCAATTATTTCACAACGTCAAGTAATCATGAGTTTGATGTTTTGTTTGTTTTGATAATTTTATTATCTTAATTCTTATGCTATCTGCAAAAAAACCATGCAAGCAGCTGTACAACTGTACACTGCTTGAATGTTTTATGTCGTCTAAAGTCTAAATTCTGTTTTCCCATTCAACAACATTCCAAATGCTGTGTAGGCATTTGGAAATGATAAACATATTAAAGCTTCCGTCATTATCTCCAAACAATTAGCTGATAATGTGGGTTAGGTGTCTGTTATTTTTGCTAAATCATATCCTATCTTTATTTACGTCTCTGAGATAAACAGTTTGCTCGATTAAAAGCTGTCAAATTGACATTATCAAATATAAAAAATATAATCCCTGCCTCCAAAAATAAAATCTTCGTCAAATAACGTCAAAAATAACGGGTATAATGCTGATGAACTGCTTATAACTACTAACATTAAAATGCAGTCAGTATAAGCCGTTACGTATGTTAGATATTGATACTTCCACAATAACATATCCTTAATTGTCATCCGTCATTCATTTGACAATTGCTGGATTATCACTTCCAATCATTAGTGAAAAACTGCATGAGAGGGAACTAATTTTTTGTGACTCTGTTAGCAGAAGCTTTTTCGCACTAAAATACATCAGATTAAATAATAAAACTTTCAACTGCATGAAATTTTCTTAAAATTCACCCAATGTACATTAAAGAATATAGTTCACGGTAGATATGCATACTCATAAATATCGTTACTTAAAATTTAGATATAAGCTTATTTTTGGTCCAGTTTTAAGATGTTCCTTAGAATCAATTTGATTAGTGCAACAGCGCTTATGTTGATTTTACTGATATTTTACTGAATTTCAGAAACAGTAATGTATGTGGTTATATGAAATCAAGTTTACATGGTCAGAGTTGCCAAAAACTACAAATCAGTGGAGATTATGAAGTCATTTTTAAGAGGTTGACTTAATATCAGCACTTGATGTTGTTTTGATTCAATCCAAAACAGATTTGTGTCAGTTTTGTTTAGGTAACAAATATATGCGAGCAATAAAAGATTTTCGCAATGTAAATCACAGTTTTGTGTTTGTTATGAATTGCGTTTCATGTAAATAAATAGTAGGAAAGCTACAAGTACATTGATTTATATGATATTAGTCCAGTTACAGATGCAGATTACTATTTAGTTTGGTTTCTATCCGTTACTCTGTTTGTTTTTTGGCAAACAGAATGATAAAGAATCCGTTTATCAATCAGTATGAGCCAGAGGCGAGTAAACTAAGGGATCCCACATGTGTTCATATAAGTGTTAGCCACAATAATATATCTGTATGATGACTTATTATGAATCGTGGTTAAAACTGCAGTTGTGCTCTCATAGATATAGTTCCAACAGATTTTCCAACGTCTTTTATTACTGTTGATAATAATATTCTTATGACATCCCTATCATTTGTGTGTATTCGACTTTTCCATCATTTCTCTTCCATCCCGTGTGTATCTGATCTGTACACAAACATGACTCAATGATTATCTTTTACTTCACTGAACAGTTCTATCCAGCAGTGAACCCTATAGAGGAAATCTATTATAGATGATGTGTACGAAGAGTGGGAGCAGAAGGGTCTCAGTAACAAGGCTCGTTTAGCTCTGCATCCAAGTGTTTTGTAAAGTATGACTAATATTCTCTTTGTTGACTTAGCATAGGCCTGTTATTTAGATTTTATATTCCAACAGACGCTATAAGTTAGTTCAAGGCACTATCTTCTTATAACACGTACTATACTATTTACTTAATGAGTAATGGATCCACTATTGATATTACATATTTAGCTTAGAACATGTAAATGTTGAAATAAGACAAAATGTAAACGTTCAATGGTTTCCTTCTCTATTTTACTAAGTTCCTTCAATTGAAATTACAAATGTTTTCAACTATGGAATAATTTCGCAACTGCAAAACTCCAAATCAGTTTTATTATACTATTCAGGTTTATGCTGCAGTCAAGTATGTAGGTATAATACAATAATTATCTATATTATGTGCATGCGTTTGTAATTTTAATTGAATGTTGAAGAATGCATTGATGGTTAAAAAAATAGTCGTGTTTCAATAAGTTTTCGTTTAATTTGGCTTTGGATCCATTCTTATTTGACGTAATAAATACGATACAGTATATTTATACAATAAACGTCTATGGTATTGTGTTATTATCTATATCTGTAGTATCAGTAATGTATAAGTATACTCATCAGTTGAAAAAATTAATTAGAGCTTATAACTAGGGATGACTTAAAATACAAGTTGTATTTATGTATGTAGGTATGATCGGTATTTTAACACTTCATGTCATTGCGATTATTTCTGCACTCACTGTAGTACAGAACAGTCCGTTCAGGGTAATGATAAAGTAAATCTATAGTTACTCTCTTAAGAAATTGATTATTAAATAATTATTAGGTCTATTATATGATATTGTCAGTATATAATACATGAAGTCAGTATATAATAATATACATACAATACAATACATGAAGTAGATTAAGTTTTAAAGTAATGTTACGACAATACAAACTCAACGAAACAACGAACGATAAACAATGATGCAGTTGATTAGATTAAATATTTAGCTACTATAATCATATGTACTTATGTAGGTTAGTTAATTATGGGTAGAGGTAATGTAATAAGGTATTTATCTATCATCAGTAATAACATAACAAATTAGAATACACTCGATCATCTTCCTTGTCCCGTTGGACTTAAAATAATGAACACATATGGAAGGCCAAACGGTCAGTTGGAAAATACTTGTTAAATTTGATGTAAGGTACGTACTTATTATCTAACAGTGGAAATACTAAGTCTGTCTGCACTTACAACATACCCATATGCATATGGAGTACTAAACTGACTATAGTATTAGAGTAAAGTCTTATTTAGTAGTTAGTATGTATGTAGTAGAAAATGAACCAAATCATATCAAAAACTTGCTCATATCATTAGCATCAACATGACATCGATTGCTGTTGAATTATGAATCACCCGTAGACGTGAACGTGAATGTGACGAGTCACAATCAACTGAAGTGTGTTCTGGATGATATGACACGATGCAACACATGATATGACAGGACAGGGTTTTGTTTTCATATTATTAATACAGACTACAGTACAGTAGTAGTGTATAGATACTGTAAGTAATATATTCATATAATATTATATGGATTATAGATGTGGAAGGGGGAAGAGAGAAGGGAGACACTATCACAAATTACAAATACATACGAATACGATACGTAAAGGAAGAAGGACGTTTTAACAGTATTGGTATGCAATAGTGACTGACTTGACTTGATATTAAATTACATTACGCTTAATAATAAACTTACATTTGCTCTACTATGTATATAGGTTAGGTCCTTACATAATTATCGTATAAATAAACTATGTAAAGTAGCTATGAATATTTATCTAATGGCTAATGGTAACCCTGTTTGAAGGTCTGCTGATTTCATTTATCAGTCGATGATGAAATTACGAGGAAATTTGACGGGACACAACATAATGTATATACATAGTGACCAGACGAACGAGACCAGACCAATTGAATATTAAATACACGAATTTGTCCAGTCATGGAGTCAAGGGTTTGTTTGCAGCCTCCAACTTGGATCGTTTCCTCGTTTTCATATCCTTCAGATTATTATTGAAGACTGATAGTTTCGTCGTTGCGTAGAAAAGGACTGGAGATAATATATCTTCTACCCTTTTTCTGTTCGGTTTGGACCAGATGACCAGATGACACGTAGATACAATGTAGATGCGTTGATTCCATTTGTAGATAATGAAATAACACGATAAAGAAAAAGATGCCGATTAGTCAGCAATTATCATGGGAGTTACATTAAGGGAACTAGAATGATGATGATATTCGTCGCTGCCGACATTTCCGTCACAATCAACGCTGCTCCCACTACAACTATCCACAGAACTTATTGATTCTGTTGATGACTCCGTGGAATGACTTGCGACGCCTTTTAGCTTGCTCTCGAACTCTACTAATTGTCCCATAAAATTTAAGTTTGGCGAAATGATCCTCCGATAGCGCTGAACGAAGGCGTACGCTTCCAGCGTACTCAGATTAATGTGCTTCATTATGTAGGCAATGGCAATGGTGGGCGACCGGGAGATGCCGGCGTGGCAGTGGATTAAGATACTCGAACCGGATTTACGGGCTTCCTCTATAAATTCAAACAAACAATAAGAGATTAGATTTCGGCTCCTTTTTTAATTGCTAAACATTTATCATTGTCTTTCCTACTCAGAAACGTTTCCGAAACTACTTCCTTCCTCTAACAGTACATGACGCATTTTCACATTGCTGCACATTATATTAATGATCGTCTGATCTTTTCTACCCTCACAATTTTCATTGCATCCCTACTACTGCTTCTACTTTTAAGTTCTCATTAAAATAATAATTAAAACCGCAACATTGCATGAATAAAATATAAATTGCATGTTATTTTTAGAAATCTTTTACGTAGGACGATAATTTCTTTATAGTAGTGCATCGTAGTAGTCGTAGTATGTCGTAACAAAACAGAAAATAGAGGGGGATGACTGACACAGTTAAATGATTTCAAAGAAAAGCAAATAGACTACTAAAAGTGAATCATATCCGTTATGGAGTGATATTGAGCAATGTAAATAGATACGAAAACTTTGGTTAGCAAACATGCCCCAACATAATATCAATGCTATCAATAATATGACATTATTTACTAGACGCGTCACATCCTGTCCTTAACTAGAAAATTGTCTGGAAAACCTGACCTGACAATCGGAAACTTGATAAAGTAAATTATAAGAAAAAAAAATAGTAATTGAGATGTCTTACCTATAAATTCATATGCATCATCGAAATAGGGTGCGAGGTTTTCGCAAAGGTTGTCAGACACTGGTATCAATTTCCTACGGAATTCTTGATCATTATTTTCAGAATTAGTACTATCATTGGTGCATGTGGTTGAATTGGTGTGGTAGGAGTTAGGAGAATTCGTTGTGACGGATAAAATGAATCGAATTCCTAATTTCTTAAGAAGCTCGCGGTCTGTGGAGTCCCGGGCGTTACCGACATAGAGAAAAGGTAGAACTTGCGTAGGTGGTTCGTTTTCATAGCTTTCGATGCAGTTCGGTGTGGAAGCCACTGGAGGGGACAGGGGTGGGAGGAGAGGGCATGGAAGAAATGGCGTCGCTGGAGATGTCGCTGACATACTGAGATTGAGATCCTTACGGTTGTTGCACGAGTCGCAGAGGTCACGGTAGTACCGCGTGAATTCTTTGATTCCGCCTACAGACACAAAAAAATAATTCACAATAAATATCACTGTCAAATTAAAGTTGTTTGCTTTTCACCGATTCAATTATTTCAACAATATGTCATCACAAAGCTATAGAAAATTATTTCGTTTTGCTTTTAAGCTATTGATCTATAGAAAACCAACAGTATAAATCTACAAGCCCATATTCACGCATTCTCATTCAATTTTTCTTTCTTAGTGTAATCTACAACAATAGTGAATTACACAAATAACAAAAAACGTTTTGAGTTTTGGATCTAAAGCAATTCTCAATTTGATTTTATACAACCAAATGGAATTGCACAATAGAAATTGTATGAAAAGAAGACTTACTGGAATGTTCCTTTCAATTTATTTCTGTTGTTGATATTAGAAGTCAAAAATGCATATACTTATATATATATCTATAGGATATATCGTTTCATGATTGCAAATTCTAAAGCAAAAGACGCCACATAGTCTAGTAGTTATATCATGAAGCTTTTATCGCTCATTTCTAAGAAGAATCCTCAAGGAAGAAACCTGCCAGTGATTCATTTTTTTCTCTGAAGAAACTTGGGAAGAAATACATAAATGAATAGCTAAGCAAATGTATGCATTTACATTTAGAAGCCCGCTATGCCATACGATCACCAAAACCAAAGGATTTTAATGAAATATATACGCAACAACGCAGTATCAAAAACATGTTGTAGACAGAGAAACCCTAACCATATAACTTCATGAACCTATGTAGCCGCAAGTAAATTAATCCAAACATTGTAATTGTAGCAAAAGTTTTAGCTACAAAGCTACTCAAAATCTATTGTATTAAGTATGAGTTGGGAAAACTCAATCTCCGAAAATTCACGTTCCCCTTAATTTTCCTAAATCAATGAAAAGATTTCCCTTTATTCGTGCAAATGCAATCAAAGCATACGGCAGCCCCAACCAAGCAGTCAATCAGCATCCGACATGAATGTTTTTTAGTGTGCTATAGGGAACACATGAGGCTTCTTAATTAACTGTTTGATTTTTCTACTTTCCATGTAAATTACCTCATTGTCTACCTGCTGTGCTCCTAAAAGTTTATTTGGTCCAATGCAATCTTTCGTTAATAATAATAGCGATAGCACAGGTGCAGATTATACTAAAGTAATGCAGTGGATTGGATTGTTTTACAACGAAACCAGCTCTATCTCACATGATATCGTATAAAATTGCCGTGAAAAAAAAGTTATGACCCTGGGTATGATCTTGTCATGAGGAAAGGTAGTTGAGCCAGATTGACTTTACATCAAGTTATAATATGCACCTCTATAATAATATACATGACTCATTCTCTAGCTATCTCTTTTCCACAGTGCAATAATATTCATGAAATTCGCACCTGCCATTTCATCTGCTATAAACAAAATGAAAATTATCAGGAACATCCACAAATACCTACTTTACGTATTATTTTGCTATGACTTCAACTAAATCCTTCTCGTTAAGGGATCATGTTTAACACGATATATATAAAGATAAATAAGAGGAAAACAAACACCTCTTTCCCATATCTCAATAATAAAATACACAAACAAAATGTAAAAAAAAAAATCGGTAGCTATGTTCCTTGAATTATCAGCAAAGAAAATTAAGTAGTAAAAAGCTAAAGATAACTTATCCCAGCAATTAAACAATAAAAATGATAAAAAGTTTACACTTACTACACACAAAGTGCCTATGCTGCAATATGAAGAGCTAAGTTTATAGTTAGAGTTAGCAGTCAAATTGAAATGCGTTCACCCCTACTTTTAACAATATCCAAGAAATAAATATTTACTCGACCACAATTCACGTAAATGCACTTGAGTTTCCAAGAACTAATGAAACAGATTGTACAAAGGAAATATTGGGATGGACAATCATTAAACCGCAGTTGATGACATTAGTAGCTGATAATATCCGTTCAGCTCTTCACCAAAACCAATGTGCGTAGAGTAGTAATTCATAGATTGAGCCGAGAGCCTCTCTAGCCACGTTTAACTTCCAGAAACAAATAGTTGAAGAATAAGAAGAGGTACTATAACTCAGAGTTGAAGTGCCCACTAAATAAATGGCAAATGAAAAAACAATTAAAGAGAAGAGCCGAAGAGCGGAACGTTCGACTACTTGACACTTGCACTATTAGGAAATCTCTGATAGACTAGCCCGGCCTGTAGGTATAGAAAACTAAGTCAACTCGAATGTGAAGCCACTTCGTCTATTTATACAACGAAAGAATGGCTTACATATATGAATAGCCACACACAGTCACCTAAAAGTAATAATGTTAGGTACTATTAGTGGAAATGCTAATCCTCTCCAGTGCACCACAGAGATACTGATAGCCACTATTATGTGCTTGTGCCTAACGTACTCTCACATTATGTAGCTGGTGAATAAGAATATGTAAGAGCCATAAAAGGACCCTGTAGGCCCATAAATTTCCCACTAAATGCTTCTATCCTTCGCTAGAACGCCCCAGTGTCTATGCTTAGATACTACATTACACCCTGACATGACACCACGCACTCCACAACAGTAGAATCCGATCTACTACCTAAATACATCACGCTTCCAATACTCTTCCTTCAGGTTATTAAACACATACACATACAGAGACTACTGATTTAACTACCTACATAACTCACGGGCCACACTACTTAAACATTCTCCGACTTCTAGGCATTAACGATTCCCGTTGAGATCTACGATGTAACACAAGAACCTAATATACCACTTCTCACTAACATCTATATCTATTGTATTTCAGGTACTTTGCAAGATGCACACATTTACAGATATACATAGCAGTAGACTCATATTCACAAGAAATCCGCTAAAAATAAATCTACCTAAAACTATGTTTACTATTTATACATTAACCAGGTATGTCCACAACAACCCACCGTGCAAATCCAATACGTTTAAGTCTCACGCTTTGATGAGATCACTTTATCTAGCTTGTGTATTTTTGAATTCCGTATACACTCACTAAAACGTATACAAAGAGAGAGAGAGAGAGAGAGAGGCAAGAACATTGATGGTTAGTCATAGTCATAGGGCAATAAGCTACCCTTTTTTCTTTTGCGTACAACAAATACAATACTCTACGTGTATCTAACGATCAATGTATCATGCAAGGTAAGTGGATACTTAAACAAAATTCATATTTTGTTTACTGCAAGTCATGCTACTGAATTCTGTTACGTGTATAGCAATGGATAACGTAATAATCCTTGAATTGGAAACAACGAAACTTACCGAAATGCAAATTAAGAGATGGATGCACCATAACTGTACTAAGATATTTTTTGGATTTTGTTAAAAATTGAGTAATCTTAAGAATTAAGATACTTCCCTGAATAACACTTGCACTTGATTAATGAAGGCTTTCGTTGGATTAGAAAGGAGAAATAAAATTATAGCAGATACTTAATATGAAAATAAATATTTGCACCATTCCAAAAGGCAGTTTATCTAAGACTAATTCCAACTAGTCATTATTTGACTAGGTATTCTGTAACTACATTGATGAATGAGTAAACAGGAATAATACAAAATGAAAACAGAGTATTGTACCACTATTACAAGAGTAGAGTACTACTTAAGTAAGTCCTGTACACAAGAGGACGTAACGAAACCGTAATATTTCACGATAGCAATTCCAAGTATTATTCATGTTTGGAACTAGAGGATTAATCATCCCTTTAGTGGTCTGGTTATTTATTAGTTAAAATGTAACAGTAGTTCACCCAGCTCTCGTAATTCGTATAAATATATGCAGTAGGCACTTCTTTAGTCAATACACTTATATATATCTAACTCATTTGCAATACATTTACATAATATAACACTACTCTCTAGTCTAGCACTCCACAATGTCTACGGTGGATGCCAAATCCTGCTCCTTCCTTCATCAACAAAACATCAGAGGAGCAGTCTGCAAAGTTTATTCCACTACTACTCCTCTCCTACTATCATATCACTTCTCGTCTCAAGAGAAGGATAATATATTTCCGTTATAATTTTCATTCCTTCCACACCATATTGCTTTCCTTATTATTAGTTATTATTGACTATTCCGTTTCCTCTGAATACATTTCCCCTTCATTCCAGGGAAACTGGGAAAATAAAGGGTTGTTCCTGCCACTTCTCATTCTGATAAGACTCAACGAGCAAAATAGGCATAGCCTACAACGGAGTTTCTCTTCCTCACACTTTACTTCCCTAGTTACTGTATAATAAATACTTGCCAGAGTTCTTGATTTTCCGAGCACGAAAATAAGCTCTTTCGAAACAAAACTATATATAGATGGAAAACAATTCTGGGGACTTGATGTTTTTCAGCTGTAAAATTAGTTTCGTATTGAAATACAAGCGGATAGGTTCCTCTTAATTTCGGAAATTAGTACATTTGCATCAAAAGGAAATAAATGAAAGCACAGAAGCTAGTAATTAACGAAGGCTACCTCACACAAAATAAAAAGAATCTCACTGACGCACATGTACATGACCGTGACTACTAAAT
Organism: Tomocerus minor; assembly: GCA_009936455.2. Taxonomy (NCBI): domain Eukaryota; kingdom Metazoa; phylum Arthropoda; class Collembola; order Entomobryomorpha; family Tomoceridae; genus Tomocerus; species Tomocerus minor. Next base: position 23,238 of record JAAAYG020086781.1, on the reverse strand, counting down.
AATACGTATGTTTCACTATGACTCTTCTTTATGAATGACTACACTCAAACACCCGAGTGGTACCTCAGACAGAACTTGGTACTCGCTAAACATCCATATTGAACACATTTGATATAAATCGTGACGAAATTAAAAAGAAATGTCGAGCCGTGTACACGTTCACACTACTCTTTTCTATATTTACACACATTTATTCATCCTCGTCATACTTTCTTAGCATTTAGAGAAAAAGAGCTCCAGGTTACTTCATTCAAATGATTTGAATATACTACATATATCTTCATTTCTATTAAAGTTTTTTTGTATGATATGATTACTTTTATAGTAAATTGTAATGGAATATCCAGGGATATCCTTCATTCATGCTGAGATAAAATTCACACTCATTTTCATTTATTTGTACCAAAATAAAGCAGACTGTGTTTATGGGGCTTCAATCTCTCATATTAAATGAATAGGGATTTTATATGGTGTTTAGTAGAAAATGTGAATGGAAAAATGAGACACACCTCTAACGAAACGTCAGCTAATGTAATGTAACTATGCATTAAATCATGGCAAACAGCTCAGGTGTGGTGAGCGAGACAGCTATGATTCATTATTACTACATAAACCCATTTACATTTTCCATTCGCACTTTTGCCCCCACTGGCCCAACTATTACTACGTCTTATAAAAGTACCTTAGGTAGTTTTTGATATGATAGTCCGCTGTTATTTACATCAGCCTTTACATTTCACTAAACTACCTCTTACTGTACTTAGGGCGATAAGACACGAGAATTTAGCTCGTCGAAGAAAAATCCTTTGCATATCAACTAACAATAAGTGATGGTGGAGAAAGAAAGCAATCTGATAATATTATAATGGGGAAAGGTTAAAGTTGAGTTGAACCTTTTCCACTTTCCTATAATATGAACATGCAGTTATCACATCACAAATTCTAATTCCTGACTATTAAAATCTACAGCTGAGTTGATGTTAATTTCGTTATGTCCTGAATTGTAAATTATTAGGGGCATGTCATGTGAACAGAAGATTTATCAAAGGAATGATGAAGTCCATTCCAGACACATACACACACAAAAGTTTTAGCCCAAAAAAAAGTTTATGCATCTATATTTACATCTTCTCTCATCGTTATCATTTCCCTTTGGAAACTACAAACTACAAGAACAGAGAGTAGAGTCATGGAAAACGGAAATATTGAATTATTACGTGTCATAATAGCGTATCGTTTCTCTGTTTGTGAAAGTAGTGTTTTGTTTTTCAGACTTTGTTCAAAGCTCTGCATTTATGTATGCGTGGGAGGACATTTTTCATATTGGCCTCAGAATATGATGACTGGCACTGGCTTACTTACGCAAGCTATAGCGACTACCGAGCTGAGACCTGGAGTTTACCGGATATTAATCCGCGACTAGCATAGGTAACACCAATCTACCTACACGATGAATTGTATAACAAGCTATCTTGTTCCAAAATATACTCCCCCACAATCTCCGTAATAATAGAAAAGTCGATAACTTCAAAAAATAGCCAAAGAGTCAGAAAGTGGATTGGTTGAGTGAATTTTTCTGTGGTATTTGTATTGGGGATCTATATGACATATAAATATGTACACTATTCATTAAACACGAGCACGAACAACGTCCAAAGAGTCATGCATGTTCAAATAGGTTTATAGGTACCTACTCCAAATAACATGTCATGACTTTATGACGGATTTAGATAGGTATTGCAAACTGCTGAGGAACTAACTTTGTGTTAAGATGAAAATAAGAGTCCTAAAGTGCCATTCCCAAGTTATCTCAGCATGTGCATGTGCCTACTTAGTCATAGTACAACTATTTTTCTTATGTCATAGATTAAATAGTACAATGTAGACATTCATGACTAAAAGGCCTTGCTGCCAAAATGTCTGGCGTAGAAAAGCAAGCCACCACAATGAGACTAATATCATTAGAATGCAACATAGGGCTCTAAATACATAAATCTCGGTCTGTGTGATGAAAATACTACTATAAACTAGTTTCCTTTCCTCTATACTAAGTATATATAAGTGGTGAGATAAGATCCGATTTTGGTCACTTCGCTGCTCTATCAAAGAATGAATATGTTTACAATATTATATTATTATTACGCAAATACAAAACTAGCCTTAATGCACAATTCCAGACTATAGCTACCTACTTTATTATCGACTTTGTAAAAAGTTTCATATAATTTACGAGCAACATACTGAATAGAGAAACCCTGGTTATATGATTATGAGCTTTTAGGTATATTGCCCGGTCTGCACTATCGGAATGCTTACTTACGTATTTCCTTCCCACGCTCACTCTTTCTTATACTATTAGAGATTACTAATTCTAGACAAACAAAGCTCTGCGTTCAAGTGCTGAAAGACAAATAGTCTGTAAAGCCCATTTCAAAGTTCCAGCATAGGATATAGCTATTTATTATCTGCACAATGCATATAAGTACACAACACACTCATGTCATAACGTAACTACGTGGGGATGTGCAAACAGATAATATTATCACGTTCTCTTGTTCTAATGCAGTGAAAGGAAACGAGATTTAGATGCTCTTCCTTAGATTCTAACTTTGGACATGACATTATGCAATTTATAAAGTCGTCGTCGGAACGTAATTAAAAGCCCAAATTAAATTTCCATTCATCTGTAGTAGAATACAACAAACAATTTAGATGCAGGCTGTCTCTCTTTAATTTTCTCTCTCTCTCGAGCCAATAACTTTCCAGATTAATTTAAACAAGGATGAAGAAGCAAGAAGAGGAACTTCACAAACTATTTGTAGGTCATTCAGCTCCCGTCTTCAATAGAAAGATGATAAGGGAATTGTAAAGTAGAGTGGGCTCTATCGTTTAACGTTAAATATTAAAGAGAGAGAGCCAAGGAATCTCTTTGACAAAATATTATGCACATTTTTGGAAATCCTTAGAGAAGATTCAGGGAAGACGCAATTTATTTCAGATCACATCTTCAGCGTAGAATTCCGTCTTGCTCTTCTTGTTTGTAATAGTTGTAGTCCAGTGGAAGATATGAAGTGGAGATGGGATCTCATTGAATGAGACTCATAGTTAATTCGACTTTTAGAGCGTGCCATCCTACTTACATCTATCTCTCCATCCTACTGTATGTACTCCATGTACGTGCTTCCTACAAATTCGAATGATCCTAATATCCTAATAGAAACTGTAGCACTTGAACTCGCTCACTCAGCCTATTCCTTAGTATCAAAAACTGCTGAATTGAGATGAATGCATTTCTACTTGAAGATCTCGTAATATTATCAGAGAGAGATAGTAGACTGCCTAGAAGAGCCCATTGTAAAAGATGGTAACCTGCCTTAGATAAGTTGTTTTTATTCTATGGATAGCTCTCTGGATGCTCTGGCTCTATGGATCCACTCTCTGTTAAGGTTACAGTACAGTTCCCTGAGAATCTTCTATCTGAACCTTATGTATCTACTTGAGCTGAACAGTTGCAACTTGGAAGCTATCTCACAATCGATCTTTCAACGAAAGGATGTCGGTGGCAGCGGCAAGCGAAACGTCTTCTGCACTTTTACAGTACTATATATCTACAACACTTAGAGAGATAACTCGCTTTACATCATATACATTCATAGATATATATTAAAATCTAAAAAGCTTATACAATGCTTATAATTATATTTGTAACGTACCTATACAGATATAAATATCTTTGAGTGGCTCTTCTTTATCTGGTTATGTAAGTATAATATAAGTAGTGGGAGTAGAGATAATAATAGTATTATTGATATAATAGGAGTTTCACTGAAATAAGCAAAGCTTCTGTAGTTTCATCCCTCCTGAATATGAAATCCTATGATATTCGAATAAGTCTTCTGTTCTAAAGCATTCCGTAACGTATGTAAGTGGTTTCCCGGATGTGAATATTTCTTGGGCACATACATAAAGTAGAATAAAATATTCCATGGCTTGCCTATGCTTTTCATTCATGTTTCTTAGTCCTGAGTTAGGAGTTGGAGAAGAGGCAAAATCAGCCAAGGAGAAATTCTTTGCCAACAAACGGACGCAACGTAACGCAACGTGCCAAGTGCAACAAAGCGAGCCAAAACCCAACTGCCATGTTATTCCACGCCACGCCAGTTTCATTCACAAAACTATTGACTTGACTGAGGAGTTTGAGATTGGAGTGGAGGCCCACAGAGAATTCAATTGAATCTGCTCGGGCTCTTAAAGAAACTTAATAATGTGCCAGCCATCAGACAGAAAAGCCTGTCATCATCAACTATAATATATTGAATGAACAGACATGGAGGTCTATCTAGATACAGTGGCCAACTTCATATAACTTCTTTTAAAGACACTATTATTTTATAGGTGAGGTACATGTAGAGATGTTTTGAAAATGTGCAGAAATCCTGACGCTCCTTTTCCTACATCATCTCTCTCTCTCTCTCTCTGTCTCTCTAAAAGTTTTTGGGCCCGTCCAGTCTTCTCCCTATTCTTCAAGCTGTGTAAAATGTGTAGGATTTTCTGTATATTCTCTTTTCAAGAGTTTAAGTGTCTCATTTGAACACAAGACAAGTCTGACCGGAAAGAGACATGACGTAATATAATGACATTGAGTTGAAGAATAACTTAGAGAAAACAAGAGAGATAAGGATGTATGAGCTTTTATAGAAAAGCCAACAATAAACCATTCATTCCTTAGCTAGCATATAGTGATTTAGTATGTTACAGATCCCATTCACGCATACTTGACTTTAAAAGACTAAAAGACATGATAATGGAATAAGCATCATAAAAAGGTTTTGCAAAACTCATTTTATGTGAATGTGCGCATCATGAAAAGCAATCTTCAATCTTGGTAATTTTCCAGTTGAAAATGAGTGAAAACCTTTAAAAAAAACTAAATCTTACCGTTAAGATAAATGGGCTGACGATTTTCCTGAAGAAGATGCATTAACACAAAGGAGATCGGACTCTGAAATCCTGAGTCAAGGCTGAGATCACCAGTTCCTTCATCATAGACGATGACATCCCTCCATTTTCCATTTAGAGTGCCATTGAGGTGACTGTTAGTCTTATTTCTTCGGTTATTAGTGCTGACCAAATCCAAAACGGATCCAGAATTTTGAACTCGTTTTCTGTTGAACCTGTCGGAGCAGGCGATGTGCACAGCTCCGCGAATATGGCAGTCTGAATAACAAAGATATCCTCTGCAGTCCAAAAGAAGAAATGGGAGCCGATGCTTATTGTTGCAGCTATTGATCTTCCGTGCCAATTCGGCACAGTCCATTGAACGAACGCGGCTTTTCAGATCATCCGGCTCGCTAATGCTTCGTTGTAATGTGAGTGAGAGTCGGAGTTTATCTCGGCGGCGGAATGCCGCAGGGGGAAGCTCTGTTTCCACTGGCCCGGCGGACAATGACATAGACATGGTCACAAACACTCTCTGAGCTAAGTACAGATGTAGTAATCTCTCTTGCACACCTTAAATGGAAAAAACAACAAAAAATCAAATCTTTCCATTACGTACACAATCACATTATAATAAACTATAGTTTATTGCTATTGCTTTGCTTATGTCACGTCAGAATTTATATCCCTGCTGATATCCTACATAATATGTTGGTTGCTTACGTAGAAAAGAAGCTACCCCAGCTACACCTTTTTCGTTTTTGCTCACTCAAAATGCTAGATAAATAGATAAACCCCCATAACTTTTGTTTGGTTGTAGGTAGTAGTTAGTTCTAACTCACACTCAAGCCAAGATTTACAATTTACCATTGTTTTCTTAACTTTTTTTATGCCATTATCCTATATGATTAAGTTCAGTATGTTTTTGTAGTAGAGATGGCCCGCAGTATACCTGTATTAACGCTCTGGAGAATAATAGGTTGTGGAAAACCAGGTTCATCAAGTTAGTGCATGACTTTGACACGAAGTCATCTATCGAGACGGAACACTCAAACTAAAGTGTAGGGATTTTTGATGGTTGATTCTTATTTGATGGGATATATAGCTCAGAAACGTTCTCTGTAGTAAACTGAGATGAGTTTCGAAAGAAAAGATCGTAAATCCGAATGCAAAGATTATGGTTGATGAGTCACACGAAGCTAGGAGATGAAAAGTGTAGTCAATTGCCTTGCTTGTTCTTTTCCGTCAGTCGATATGTGTGGAGGAAGACTGTCTAAGAGACAACTGTACACTGTACACAGGCACAGTACACAATAAACTCTCTTCTAGACACTCAACTTAGGAATGGAGGCAACAACGACATGACATGCATGAGCATGGGGTTACTTTTACTCAAGTTCTTTGCTATTGCCATTTGGTGTGTGTACTGTGCTATTATATTATGATGGTGATGGAATTCTTATATTATGAGAGCACCTCTCTCTCTCTCTCTCCACCGAACTCAGCTAAAGTTACGTTAGCATTAGATAATGTAGGGGAAGGGAGAGAGTTTTGGATGTTAACGTGAGACAGGGCTACTAACAATAAGACAAGAAATCCTGCTCCGTTTTCCAATTGATATGGTAAAGTAAGTAAAAGAGCTCTTGTAGAAAACCACCCTTCGTTCTATGTTAAATCTCTCCTAGTTTACTGAATTTTCCTCCAGAATTCCTAAACTATAATGTAACTATCTCACCTCTATACTTATAAGTGTCACATCAATCCCATCCTCTTCTCACTCCTCACTTACTATGTACAGGATAAAAGGGCAGCCAATTTACTAGCAGCCAGTTTACGATTTTCCACATTCTCGCAATCAATTCCCTTTCCTTTAGTTTGCAAACGGATGAGACATCATGGCAAGGAAACGAAAGCACGGCTAAAGTACACTTTCGTTCTAGACTACATTATGGTAAGTACAAAGATTTCCCCTTTCTTAAGAAGGGACAGCCCATCAGGGGGATCTTTCACATATATCTCTACCATATATATAAAACTATATTATATATATATGTAAACATATATTAGTCGGGACTATATGTACTATTTCTAATGAAAGCGGATTTGCTCCAACTTTGCTATTCACTTAAAGATAGGCAACAAATGGAAAGACATCAACTTAACTACTAACTTAGCAAGTCTGATCTGACTGATATTAGTGAATGAGTCACACTCACACTTAGCTAATATCCAACACACAAAACATACAACATAACAATAGAATTGAACGCAGGAGTGGATAACAAGTGAAAGACACTGACATCCCAAGAACACAAGAATCCTACATCTTTCTGTATAATTTCCTATTTTATATTCCTCCTTCTACTTACAGACACACTCATGCATAGCCTATACCTATATAGACAATGGATTACGTAGAACATAGAAGACACCTATAGCTACACAGATGCACGAACATACGTAGGATAAGTAGGGCGAAGAGCTATTTATTGTAAGTATTGTGTTTCTATCTCTGATCTCTTCTTCCTGTTATTCTCACAAAGAGACAAAAGAGTAGCAGAATGTTATAATGTAGTGCAGAATATTAGGAATGGGAGCCAGATCCACAGAACAAGCTAATCTCTGTTGAATCAAACAAAATCCCTGATAGTACCTTCGGCTCCGCCTCAACATTCCTAAGACAATTTACAAACTCATCAGATTAGCATTACATCAAATGATTCTTCTATTATCACAAGTCAGGACCCTATAGCAATAAAATCTTGAAATGAAGGCATAAGTTCTCTATAGAAGGGGCAATATGCAATGTAATCCAATTGTACACTCTAATAACATCCACTAACATTCTTCGCCTCTGTTTGTCAACTGCGAAAAAAAGTATTTTTACAACTGGGAGGATGAAAACAAACATAAATATTCGAGCAGACGTTCTCAGATGTTAATGCGATTCGGATTTGGTGTCATTAGCATTTTATAGAAAATTATGTTGGAGAGGATCACATGTCCTCCGAGGTTTATTTTCAACCTGGTTTGCCATGTCGTAGCATATGATTTTTGGAAAATGTCCCAAGGTTTAAACTATCTTTAGTAAAACTTGATCTGTAGGCTACCACACAATTTCTGATATAGAAAATGTTTCTCTCGTTGACTCACTATCGGATTTAGTGCAAAGCTACTGACTACTGACTGCTAATAAATGAAGCTACTGAAATCTTTGCCCTTGCTCAACTTTTCATAGTGTAGTAAATATGATCATAAAACAGGAGACTGAATAGCTCTCATATCATTGTCTATCTAAAAAATACAGTGTAATTGAGTAGAAATGATGAGCCGATGGAAATCTGTAACAAATTATGTAGCAAAATTAACCTACGCCTGGCCTACAACTTGAACTTAATAAGCAGAAGCTCTCAACTCTTTCATTTTCTCTCTCTCTCTCGAGAAAGATGGATATTTTAAAAGAAAAAATGCACAAATACTACGCTGTAATTTTAGATAAAAGAAAATTCCTGCTCTGGCTCGGAGGGTGGGTTCCTGGGTGGTTCATCTTCGTCTCGACTATTAGGATTTGCCTGCCGGAGACTTAAACTTTAAGCTGTTCATTTCAGATAAGAACAATAGTGAGCTTCTCCTAATTCTTCACTAGAGAGATATGATAAATATAGAAGAAGAGGATCGTCATGTACAACACTCCCATAATATTGCGAGACTCCCTCTGCGAGATCTTCAGATCTAAACACAAGTCAAGTCTGTAGTAGCATTTAGTGTATAATTTGTAGCCTTCTGTCTGACTCTTTGGACATAGCGAGAAGATGGCAATAGGGAAAGAAGAGAATTTCGTTGCTAGCCAAGCCTTGGCTTTACATGCCCTCAAGATACATGTAAATAACGTAACTGCCTAGAATCTAATACAAATTCCAGCCATTTTATCTGAATTTATCCGATACGCTTTGGTTACGGCTCTGGCTTTTCTTATCACATAACTCTGTGAGATGGGACATGCATAGTTCAACTATGTATTTATTATGTAGCTACACACACCAATATTTGTATAATAATATAATATGAGTAAAATAAGGGACTGCATCTAATAAATAGTGAAGGATGAGCTGAGATTTCGTATAGCCTGTAGTGTAAATACATAATAGCCTTAAAGAATGAGTGCGTATAAGTGCAGAGATACCCTTCTGAGATTATTATGACAAGATAATGATGATTCACCTCTCTTTGGGTAATCTGAATCGATTCCCGGGCTATTTTCAGTCCGAACTAAAAAAAGCCTGACTCATAAACACTGACAAAGAGCTGGAGTGGAGGAGAGGGACACTCATTGTCAAGTTGCACAGGAGAGGAGAGAATGACGCGTGGTTTGCCTACATTTCCTCCCATACACATATATAAATGCACACATACGTTTCAATTGTTGGGTGTGTTATATCTATGATTCCGCACAGTGCTCTCTTAGCTTTTATATAGTGTTGGGAAAAGTGAGTGTGACTTTGCGTAGCGCACCGTATAAGTATGTCCTGTCTGTCTTTGTGTAAGTGGAAGGAGAGGAGTGGGTGAGTTGGCCTATTGAAATCCACATCAGAATCAGAGCTGTCAAAAACTCCGTCCCCCTCGAATCCAGACCTTAAATCCACGACATCAAATAGAAAATAGACATTTCCGAGAGGCATAATAGAATCTATTGCAAAATACATCCCATATGTATATGTATGAGTTCAATTGAAATCAGCATACCTAGATCAGAGTTGAAAGAGGGACACATTTGAGTTTAGGTGCCCGCTATAAAAGTAGAACCCACCCCCTTATAAGCATGAATAGAGTGAATGATTGTGATATGATGTGATGTGATCTAGCGCTTTCAAAGACTAAATCAAAATAAAAAGCATTGACTACTAAAATATAATATCAAGTCTAATATTGCTTTTTATGACTAAGCATTGATATAAAAGAGATGAATCTTTGTAGTATGTGTTGACTGTTGAAATAATCAACCCCCTGCACTCCTAGGTTTTAATAATTATTACGAATTTCGCTAAGCATTACGTGTTCACTTTCCCTTTCCCCCTCTGTCTCTCTATGTAAAATCCTAAATATAGAAACCTCTTATTTTCATATTGTTGTTGAATACTGTGGATGTGTCATTCTGTTTTCTTTGCTAGGATGAATGCAACCAGGGAGCCTACCACTAAAGCAAACCGAAACACACAGAGCTAACTATGTGTAAACTCGGATCGCTCTACAATCATTCGATTCACTAATGGGCTAGAGGAGTTGTGTTCCGAAAAGTTGAGTCGACTTGGACTGGCGGATGACCTAATGCTTCATTCTTTGAGCTAGCGTCATATCACCGCAGTCCCTGCTCTTACAAATGATACATCGTGCACACACACGCGTAGCCTTATACTCCCGTGATCATGTGTGACTGTATGAGAAGCTTATATTAGATACAGATCTTATCAACAGTGGATATCATATCATTTTCTCTAGGTTACATCATTTCCCCATCCATTTCTATCTATTAGCAGGATGTATATTGATAGGATCCTTCGGGGTGATATGTACTACAAGGCCCACTACGATAAAATATGATGCAATCAATTAGGCAATTCCGTTGCGGCAGCTCTCCCACATTAGCTATGTTTATCATCCGAGTAGCTTGTCTAGCTTTTTCTGTCTAATGTGAGAGTCCTTGCCCCTTCGGTGGTGGTAATGACATTGCGTATACTGCATTACAATAGATGGAATAGAATAGAGCTCTCATCTGTAGTTACACACTATATAACATGAGAGTGACTTATTGACTTGTGACATTAGTCTAGAAGCTGTAGTTAAAGTGCAATGTTGAAACCCAAGGCACTTGAATGGAAATGAAAAGAAGATCAATGGATTGCATTGGACTATTCCTAGGATTACTCAACATAAGCATTAGTAGTGAATCGTTATTTTGATGCCAGCACGTTTATCCTGTTCTACTCTCTACACTATTGTTAGCCGCTAAATTATTCCGACAGAATTTGTATAGACTTACAGCTACAATGCATCACATTGCTATTTATAAGCAGGAGAGAGAAGACATTCCGTGTGACAAATGGAAATCGCGAATAAATCATAAGGAGACAAGAAATGGAGAAAGGAAACGGCTCTACTTTACTCTTTGGACAACTATATATATAGTTTGTATGGTGAAAATAAGAATAAATAGGTAAACAGACTGGAGAGTGTGGAGTAAACCTCTCCAGAAATAGAAGGGAGACATATAAATTATGGATAAGAAGCTAACCGAGCAAAACCTTGTGTGGGCGGATCATTTCGTATGGAAATCCAACGAACACCAGCACACACACACACTTTTCCACTGAACCACCCGATCCAATTCCAGAGAATTCAGAGAGGATGAAGACAGCAAAAGGCCGCCTGTCTCTAATCTTGCTGTTTACTCCAGTTTGGGTGTCGCAACTCTAGTCTCTTTGACAGAACGGATACAACTGGAAATCTAGGGTGATGTCTGATGAGATGTGATGATTGAATGAGTCTGTAAAAGGATGGGGAGGAAATAGAGGAAATGGGATTTACAGACTCTTTATTTCCACGTCTAAACCCATTTAGATTTTCATTGACAGGAAAAACACTGATTTTATGCCTACTAAAATTCCTCTTAAAAACGGAGCGACATCCTGAATGAATGAACATCGGGAAATGTAAATCAAAACTATCTACAGAATAAGAACTATTTGTTTTAATCTAATTAAGTAATATGAACATTTAAATCCAACTATGCTTAAGATGACGTAAAAACTTGAAAATAATTTTTGTTAAGGAAGTTTTGTTCTTCGTGGCAATTGAGAATGTTGTCACAGATGCAGGTGTTTGGACAAACAGAAAAAAGTACATTAGTTTATAGGAAAAGAGAAGACAAAGTGCTTCCTCAGTTCCAATAAGGGAATGGAGGGAATGAATAAATAAAC
>JAAAYG020086670.1:19187-36239 GCA_009936455.2 Tomocerus minor | reverse complement strand
ATTTTTTTAAACGGAGACACCATTATATTTATCCGAAATTTTCAATAGACCAAGATTTAAGCAATGTTTTCATTGATGTAGTTCTCTTTCAACAAATATTTTTTGAGAAGTAGAAAGAGTTCTGCGATACCTACTATATATGATACTAATTATGTTTTATATGAAGTTAGATGGGCTATACCATTTTAATGGAAATTGCTTGGAAAATTCCCGTAAAGGTCTTTCCAAGGTAATTTTAGGGGATTTTGAGAGCAGGACTCTTTTTTTACACTGAGCGTACATAGAGCGTATATAGAGACTTCTATATACCATGTCGTAATGTCGTAAATTCTCTTCGGCCTTACCCCAATCTTCAAATTACTTTTTTCTTTAGCTATTAAAAATGATATCTACTACAGGTTAAATATATCTGTCGTTTATGGAGATTGGGGACAGCGATTCCATCACTTAGATGGAAATGGGATCCTATCGACAAAACTACAGGCAACTGACACTAAAGAGACAGCAATCAAGGTCGTAGCTGAGTATTTCTTGTAATTAGTGTTTGAAATAGTGCATAGCTATAGTTATTCATCAATGAGTTCCAATCTTCCAATACAAAAAGGAAAAAATTTCGACATCTTTATCAAGCATCCAATTTTCTGCTTTAATGGGGATTTTTCTTAGAATTTTCTTGTAATTGTATTATGTGGGTATGTATATAGAGCCACTATAAATACTGTCCAAAAATAAAAGAAAATATAGAATGGCATATTTAGATATTAACTGTCGTGTCTCTCGTTGGGGTACATCAAGGGGATCGGATGATTCGTGGGTGCTTGGTTCATGGTCCTATTGCGAAAGGCCAGGAAAGTACCTACATTCATTTCTCAAAAATATGTTATCAATATGAAATGTAACTCAAATACATTATAAACAAATTGCACCCACCACCCGGCGACCCAAATCAAGACTGTACCCAATCCGATGGAAAATCATCACCTAATATTTTGTCATTTTATGATTCTACAACGTCATCTTCCACTCTATTTTCTATTGTTCAGGGTAACATTTAAGCCAGTCAAGCAATCTTCAATGTTGAAGTAGCATTTGAGATCAAAAATATTTAGTTTTACTGAGATGGATAGGGTAACATCAATTCATCAACGACATCCTTATATATATCCTTAATATTACCTATAACATTTAGTAAATGTAACAATGACTTTTGTCATAAAGATGGCAAGTTCTCATCAATCTTGGTAACCCATCCGGTATAAGCATCATATCATTATGTATTCATACTATACACCCATAATATTATGAACCTAGGTAAAATTACAGTTTCGTAACTATTCTCTTAAAGTTTTTAAGGCTTAACTTTGGAAACTACATAGGTAATAATAAAATGTTATGATGGTGAGTTATTCGCTACATTTTCACATAGGTGGTAATAAATCGATAACACGTCTACTAAAATGCAGCAAAGCTCGTTCAAAACTTTTTTTTAGGTAATGCTAAAAGTATACTAACTACAACTGCATAATGTGTCCTGTCCTTTTATTATTAAGATCATCACCATATCAGTCTCTAAAATTATTAATCGTTTCATAAGAAAACAAGAACTGGAGCGACATACTTTGTCAATTGAAGATTGAACAATAGATTTGCAGCATGTTATGATATAACACTTTTCGTATGATTAGCCTAGTTGGAAACCGGTATTAAAGCCACTTGAGAAGATTTGCTATAGAAAAATAGCGCTCACAACCGGTGCAAGTGGCAAATGCCGAGGCGAGCTAATGGATACATTGGATCTGAGTTAGTAGTAAGTAGGTAAGCTACATACACGTACCCATATAAATTTGCTAAGCAGTGGACGTTCTATTAACAAAGCGTGTAAATCTTCTTACTATTTTCTATAAATGCATAAACATGTCAGCATTATATTCATTCAATCCTTATAGCTATTCTATTGTTATGTTGGTAAGACTCATGTTTTCATTAGTCGTATTAAATCAACCAAGTCGGATGTATGTAGTAAACCGAGGTGGTACTCTTTGTAGTTGAATGTGGACAAACCATGTAGTTCTAACAATTTAACCATCATACAAGGTTACTAGTACAAAAATTAAGTAAAAAAAGAAATGATACAACAATGAACAACTTGCTTAGGTAGCATAATAATTGACATTTGCATCACAGTAGCATTAGTGGAATTTTTACTAAACTTAATTTACTTTGTTACGCATAGATAGATTTAGTTTACTGAACAGTCTACCTGTAAAATCCATTAGAGATGAAATGTCCCATGTAAATTGCAATGATATAGTAAGAGATAAGAGAAGGTGACACAAATTATAGGATCTTCTGCATAACTTCTTAATCTTATGCATTTGTTACATTGATGGAGTGTGTTTTAGGTTTTTAGTATAATAGAAATGAGACTGCTCTGAATAATAATTATAGTGTTACTTTAATCTTTAAGTGAGTCTGCTTTAATACGATGAAAATGTATCCGTAGAAAGAAATTAGATGCCCAATTGTATCAGATGATGAAATCAAGTCTTGTAATTCATACATATAAAAAGTAAATAGGTTTTGGAGCAAAGTATTAGAATGTTAGTTATAGAAGGCACAGCTAATAGGCTAAAACATGTTTAACTGCTTTCATATACACATAGTGAGTGAGTAGTTAAGTAAAATCTAGTAAAAAGTAAACCTACTTTCTCGTTGTGTTGTGTTTCGTGCTTGTATTAAGTATTGTAAGTGCATTTGTTTCCTTGCTTGACATGAGGGGAAGGGAAAATTGACCTCAAAAAGTTATGTAGTATCTCTACTATTATATGATACAATTTATGATAATGCTTTGCCAGCAAGTAATTTCGTTTATTGCGTGCCTTCCTTTGCTCAACATTGTCTATTAGTGTTTATCGTACACACATGAGAATGACGATGGGTGAGACTGAGAGTACTACTTTGTCGTTCTCATATCAAACCCCTATCTCTTAATCACTACTCCTTAAATTATATTTAGTAAGATTCTGAAGAAGCTATCTAGCCACAATCTAGACAATCTTACAACCACAGCTCTTGCTTCAATACGCATTCTCTATTCTTCAGTCTCTTTCACTGCTCACGAAAATCAGTCATGCAAATATCCTCCACGCATCATCCAAAAATCATCGTCGGTTAGTATAAAGTGTTATCTAGAATTTCTGGTGATTTTGTACAATTTTCTATTGAAAACATAAAGATTTACGAATGGTAAAGATGTTAGGGGTAAAAACAGTTATTATTCGGGTATGCAGAATTATAGAGTGTTTGTGATTGTGTTACTATTTATGGTTACGAAATGACGTCTGCTGCTTTCATCTGTGTGATATTTGTGTTGGCTAATTGTCCTAATGGATTAGGAATCCACTATGGACGTAAGAAAACCAATAAAATCTTTTTAACAATAGATAACTACTATTACAATAATTTTTGTGTGCATTTTTTCATTTCTAAATGTCTTTTTTTTAAATAGCTTCAATTGTTTCACTACTTCCGAAAATTAACCCAAGTCGTTCTCGACAAGTCGATTCCTTGCTACGAAATGCTGGCAGCATGTGGAACAATTCTTCATTGCATATGAATGGCCAAGAAACTAACACGACTGAGCTTGAAGACAATCCTGTTAAAGTGTTTTTGAAAGACTACCCTGATTTTTCCGTGGTTCTTCCAATTTTTGAAAATCGTCCATGGGCAACTGCAATGGAGATTTGGAGATTGACATTCCCTAGTTATGGAGAGAAACGATTCAGTATTGAAGCTCCTGAAAATCATGGCATTGTTGCTGTTATTCAAGAGCTTGATATCAAAGTGAGACAGGAATCTAAATGCAATCTGTATATAAAGGTAAATCCTATTTCAATTGATTTACTTTTTATAACAAAAGATTATATTCTCGATTAAAAATTGGATTTTAAGCCCAATAAGGTAATTCATGAAAATTAAACATTTTTTCTTAACAATACCGGCGTAACGGGATTCTTGTAATCGATTTTAATCATTCGAATTACAGTTTGGGGATTCAGACAGAAAAACGGAACGTATATGCGGAAAGATTGATAAGGGAGACCCTTCTTTAGAACCAAGACTATTAATTGGTCCACGCTCGTTTATATCTCCTAATGGAAAAATGACGATTTATTTTAACGCTTTTCCTGGTCTGCTGGGAGTTGACTCCTATATACGTGTGGCAATTGCATTTACAGCGTATAAAGGTACCTACCTTTGAACTTACAATTTAAAATTTCAACTGCTCCTACTCCAATTCATAAGTATTAAAATGTTATCTGACCATTTTTTTCATGCAGAAGGATGTTACTTCAACATTACGGAAACTACGAATTTCGATATAAATCCCAAAGACTACAAGCCATGTGCAATGCGGGGATGGCAATCCTCATGTATAAAATCCAAGCTGTTTTGTGACAATGTAATTAATTGTGGTGACAAGGAAGAGTTTGAAAAAGATGAAGCTAATTGTATCAATAATGTTAACGTTGAACATCTGATTCCAATCCAGAAAATTATTCCGTCACAGGCCGACTTGCCCCCAAGACTTTCCGAGGAGACCCGCTACATTTTATATTCTCATTTCACATCCTCTGTCATCGGGATCATTGGATTCTTCACACTATTCTTTGTAATCAGATATATGATAACTCGCACTTGTGGCGGTGGTGCTAAACCAAAACCACTTGTAGGCAGAGGATTTCAGAACTCATCTGCCATCGGTATGAACTTGGAGATGGAAGAACGTAATCCGGGGGAATCTCCGTCACACAGTAGCACAGAACTCTCTTCAGCTATTCCTGGTTCCCGAGCGATTGGCAATAATTTAGGATATAAACTGTATGCAATGAGTAGATCTCTACAAGATGATCCTCCTTCGTATTTTGACTTATTTCCACCAACAGAAGAAAATTGTGACAGCAGAACCACCAATCAGACACAAGTTTAAATCCATTAATTGATGAGATTTTCTAGATTTTAGCTAATACCTATACAAAATGTGTTTCATAATAGTCTTATACGTATCATGTGAATATTGTCTTTCACTAAGGTACCTAAATGATTAGTTGCTAGATACACAGGCAGTAATTGTCTTCTACTCCTTAAAATCTTTGATGTACTATTTTACAAAGTTTTATAATCCCTAGCATGATAGTAATGATAGTATACAGTTTTGTCTTAATTGTAAAGTTGCGTTGTTTGGCAATTTTCAGAATTATCTGTAAGTATTTAAACTGATATAGATACTACAATTTATGACAACAGAGTTTTATGGGCTCTGTTCGTGACAAACATTCCTAATTACATTTATCATATCACATTGCAAGGCAATTGTTCTACTATTTTCAGTTGCACATCTAGTCATGTTAGCCTTATTAATATATGTAAGATCACATTATGTATGTAATTAAAATATATATAAGTGTATAATATATATTGCAATGAGTGTGTAATTAGTGGGTTAGGTTTTGATAAAGTATTTTACTGCAATTTATTTTTGCCCCTTACTGTGAAAGCGAATCAGTATGAAACGGGAATTGAATCCCTTTGAGCATTAAAAACGTATCTTTTTGTATGTAAATAATTTGTAGGAATATATTTTGTAATATAGAATCTTAATTATGGTTTATGAACAATGCTTATTTCGGCTGTAGTTTTTTTCATAGGTAACAAAATTATTTCCCGAAACGTATTATAGATACATTTGTTCAATTCTCACTTTGCACTAAATAATAGTTAATTAATAAAGGGTTATTGTTTCTGAAAGTAGAGAATAATATTTAAAAGCTAAGTAAGTCATATACTTTGGTACGTCAAACAATTCACAATTAGTTAATTTTGTATTGAAGTGGGCATTGTACTATCGTTCAGTTTGTGTAGACTATGGATTATAAATGCTGGTAGCTTAATAAAAATCAGCAGAAAAAGATCGTTTTAAAATGCATAGTCACAATAATTATGAAAAATATTTGTCCGTAAACCAAGGAAATCCTTTTGAAGTTGAGCTACAAGTGTGCACTACACGCAAGTGTTCATCATTTCTTTGATTCCCTCTTGTAGAGGAAATCTTAACCTGCTAAGTAGGTTTATACCTTCTTCCACATACTTGTAACTTTTGCACACATGGGGCACAGTAAGCACACTTTCCACAATTTATATACATGCAGGAAATACGTTCCTTTGCTCAAGTCATTCTTATGTTATTAGCTTAAAAACATTTACATTGCACTACTACTGCACTTTCAAAAAAGCACCTTTGTACTATTTATTGGTTAGATTTTGTATGTATTTTCAATTTCAAATGGACTGTAAATGGTGTCAATAACTACATACAATCAAATTGTTAAAATGGGTACTTACAGTGACTTAACAGTAACTAAACGTGACAGTTGTAAATTATGTTCATCTAAATATGTTGCAAACGACAAGAGGTGATGTAACTATAATATTTGTTAATCTAGAATATAAATATATATGAAAATATGTACTACATATAGTACTCAGAACATTCCATACCAGGTATTATTTGAAACATGCGGAATAACATTTCTATCACATAGCGTCTGTGAGCAAATGTCATTTTCCCTAGCCCCTGTTAAAAAATGAGACTATGCTATGGCTTAGTAAGTCATTATAATAGAGGAAGAGATAGATGGAATAGGTAAACGCGTCTTTGTTCAGATAATGACTTTTTATTTAAGTTATAAGCAAAGCTGGCGCCTGTGCCGATTTTCCAGATCAATGACTGTGAGTTAATCGGACACGACTGAGCTGACTCCAACAATAACCCCAGATATGTATTATACTCCAACAATGAGCGTGAAATCTCTTAAAGATCAAATAACACTGAAATTGAGATTGGGGCAATTGTGTGTACTTATTTACTCCATTACACAGAATTGACTAGGAATCTCATTTTGAATCGCTTTGAAAATCTCCATCTGTTCGGTTATTGTTCTGCGGTTTCTTTCCATAGGGCATTCTAATGGGAGACAGATATATTATGCAGTGATGATGACTGATGACAGACTTTAGATACAACTTCAACATTGGGAGCCAATTTACGCACTTTTATTTTGGGTACTATTCTGTAATGGCATCATTTACAAAAGCTTTGTGTTCATTGCTTACCACTTTGTAGTAATAAGGTAGTCAGCAGATTAGAATGTGAACAATAATTATTACCACTTTGCGGTTTTCACGAAATTTTAGGCATTGCTACTGTTCTTTTGTAGGTAATCGTTGCTCAGTCAGTTATTGATACAATGAACTGAATTATAATGATACAATTTATGAAACCATATAATTTTGTTGTTGCACTTGCATACATTACATATTACATAAAATGTTTTCTTGAAATTGGATTTTTGTGTTTCCCTTTCAATTTATAATTTATATATTTCAGAAAGTAAATTGTAAATCACATATCTTAACATTCCATGGTTCAAAATGTTCTCTTATGGTTATTTTTCTTCTTCTAGTTAGTAGATCGAAATATGGAACAATGTCATTATTAGGAGCAAATTAGAAATCTCTTCGATAGATCAATCGATTTGTAAAGTAGGGATTCGTTTTTGCTAAAGCTACAGTATTGTAAATAGCTCAAAAATCTGCGTGTATATAATTATATATACCTGAAGTTATGATAATGTTATCCCCATTAAATATCTACATAGAAATTGAATATGCCTTAATGATTTTGATGGTTTAGTCTTGAGATACGAAGAGTGCCTTGCTTATTTTCCTTAAGTGACAATTGTTAAAGTTACTATTGTAAGTAATAATATAATGTTGTGCTTCCAAAATAAATTACGAACATTTACATGAAGTTGATCTTGAAGATGTGATGTGCATCCGCTTAACCTTGGTGGTAACAGTTTCCTCACTTCATGCTCAACATACTTAACCAATAAAAGTATATATAGAATGAGATAGAAAAGCAAAAGCATGAAATTATCCATGAAATTCTAACCAAGCCAGATTGTGGCAAGATATAAATTGGCTGTGGTTGAATTACGTGCATTCATCGAGAATTCAAAACTGATTTACATACGAAAGGTAACTTTAAAGATGTTATTCGAATAATGTTACGAATTATATATGCATCCTTAGTTCCTATAAACTATACACAGTACGAATAATAGGATTACGAAGATTGAAGTAAGTAAATAGTAGTGAGAAATCCTTTTTACAGGTAGCTAGATAAAGCAGTTGAGAATTACACAAATACAGGTAAGTGGATATGTATATGCTAATAGTATGTATTTCATTTTTAAAAGACACTACTTCCCAGACAGATTTACAAATGATATTATTAGTTGGCAGCATCCGTGATAAAATAAACTAATCCTAAGAAAAGGAAAATAAGCACAGGAAACATTTAACTTTCATGCTATCATCTGCTCAAGACGAAACTTTTCGCTCCTCTAATTGAGCGTATATCCTACCCACTGTCATTTAATTGGAAAATTCACCATCGTACATATTCAATCAGAACGGATTCTCCGCAAAAGACCTGACATTTTTACCATAAAACTTAAAAGACGACGAACGATCTATTTTCAAAAAATTAGCATTTAATATTTTCTTGAATACAAAAGCTATCTGCTGTATAAATCAACAAAATAAGTGAAAGAAAATTCATTTTCCAATTCACTAGTAATTGGTTTAACAGTTTTGAATGTACAAAGTAAAGCTCTAAATCATTGGTTTGAGTATTTAGTATTTATTTGCTAAGTACTTCTCACTTTTAGGAAAACAGAAAATGTGGTAAATTAAAGTGTACCCAGGAAAATCCTTGCCTGGTTAAATGCAATGTAAATGTACATAGAGACAAGTAAAAGGCAGCCGGCACACCTTTGACTTTACATGTTTTTCTTTACCACCTGGGAATGAAATCAGTGAAGAAAAGGAAAACACGTCAACCATAGAACTTAACCCACCACAGAAACAAGGCAACAACATTTAATGGAGAGAAAAGTTGGACGAAGAAGGAGGAAAACGTAGTAATTTCCTAAGAGAATATTTATTGTGTCTTTCATGGAGTGAGGGAGAGGATTTATTCTGTTTTAGCTTTTCCGATGAGCCTTTAATATTTATCTCCCAGGCCAAAGTTGTTAATTCTCTTTCTTACTGTTGTAAGTATATGACATTAGATTCATTTTCTATGTAATACATGGTGATTCTAACGCAAATTCAATCATAGAGGCATAATTGGACGATGATGTATGGCATTGCGTGCTTTGCTTATTTTCTTGCTCACCTGTAGCATGTACTTTCTAATCCGCTCATGTACAAATCTCCAGGGAGTCTTCCTCCTAATTTTCAGCTTTTATTGAATTATGTCTTTCCACTTTTAATGTTCCACTTGAAACTGGAACAGTAAAGATTCACTCACCGGGATGTAGCTTTTCTTTCACTCGGTTATTATTTTCAGAACTAAATCAAACAGCTTTATTACACAGGTACTAACTACTAAATAGGATTCTTAATTAGATTACCTGCAATAAATACGCAATGATTTATTACAACCAATTGCAGAATCGATAACCTGACATTTCTAGTTAGTTGCGATTATGTATCTTACACGTAAACGCAAATTAAATTAATGTTTGTAGCATTATAACTGAGGCCATTAATTTCACGGATAATGAAATAGTCACTGATACTCAGATGCGACTTTCATCAAACTAAACCACACAAAGTTGAAACAGTCTTATGAATGATTCTTCTAAACAGTTATTAGTTAGTTGTTTAGCGTAACCTGGAAAGGGTATACTCTTTTGGTGTTTTACACTTCACCTTTCTGGTTTGATGGTGAATATAATAGAAATGGACTACATGGTATCATTCTGTAGACACACAAAAACTCACCAAGATAATTTTGTAACATGTGCTGCAATTATTATTTATTTACTTTGTCAAATGGAGACGAAGGGGAGAGAGGATTTCCTATTCTTTACCATTTCACTTAATAATCCTAAAAGTAAGTAATAATAATGTTGATAATGATAATTTCTACTGTGGGACCGGCGCACGCTATGCCTTAACATGCGAAACAAATTAGAAAATGCTCCAAGACGCCTGTAGTTTTTGTTGAACTAGTTGCCTACCTGTGGGATTCAATATACAATGCGATGATGTTCACAAATTGTAATGTGGTAATGTGTGTGGAAAAAATCAGACAAAGACTTGGAGCTTTCGAACAATTGGTGAGTGACACATCCCAAACTTTACTCCAAATATATTAGACTAGTATCTTCAATTCTTCATATATTACCTAGAACAACGGAACTACCTTTTTATATATCTATACTGAAAGTTGAAACTGAAACGAATGCAAAAAAACTTGCATTGTTAATAAAATTAGAGCTAATTTCCCTTACCGAAAATGAAATTCAATAAGCTATGAATAGTTATCCGAACCAGAATTCGGTTACAGTTAGTAAGGTGGTGGTAGGCCTGGCGTGACAAAAAATTTGGGAATTAAAAATGCTACCCCTCAAAAGTATGTTTCAAACATCGAACAAATAATAATTCGAAAGAACAAATGAATAATCTAAATAATAGAACTAGTTATATTATTATTACAATTTTTAAAACACGGAAAAAGTCTAACGAAATGATGTAAACATAAAGATTGTTGTGTAATCTTAACGGAAACAGAAATACGGCCATTCGAAATAAATTGAGATCCAGAAATGAAGAAGAGTAGCATTAAGTTAGTGGATTGACGAAATCAACAAAGATGATAAGAAAGGCATCCTCGAAAAATATTATTGTTCACCAAGTTTTTTTTAAATAATTAATTGTAATTGATGTGAATGTGGATGGAAGGAATTTTATTAGTTTGTAAATGTAATGTAAAAATTATGTAAACTTCTTCAGTGAGCTAAGTTAAGAGTTGAATTGACTTGAGAGTCTAATATTCATTCAGACAATTGAGTATTTAATAGAATTTCCGACCTCCCACCGAGCTAAACATAAACAATCAATCGATTTAATAAATTATTTCAGTCTGGTCCATCAGGCTCCATCCGAGCTATCATCCTGCTGAGAAATTCATGCTACCGCATGCATCGTTTGACTTATTTGACTGGATGAAGCCCTCGATGTAAAATAAGAAGGGAGAATGAAAATCAAAGAAATCAAAAAGGAGTCTGCTTTAGATCTAAATTCTTAATAGGAACTATTATTGCATGTCAGATGCTCTATTATGTATGTACATAGGTAGGCATCTCTACAAACAGAAAGGAACAGTTATGTGGATCTGATCTCCCTTTGAGCTCCTTTTATTCTTTACAAAACACAGATGAGCTCAATAATAGTCATTAAATTATCTCTCTGTGATTTGTGAAAGAATTATTTCATTTCCTATGTTAACAAGCATATTTTATGAAGTAACTCAACTCTTACGTGTAAAGTTGTGATAGGCACTTTCTTTATGTATACATATTTAGTACACCTCATAAACTCTCCTTCCAGGTGCTTCAATTCAATCAACGCAAATCTAAATGTCAATCTAAATTTAAATTCAAATGAACTGAAACATTAGGTAGAACTGTCATGGCACATACCTATAGCTACTAGTGCATCAATGGATAATTTCCCATGAATGATTTTGAATTTAGAAGAGTGTAGCTTTTGTAATGATGATCTGTGATTGTATTGCCATGTCTAAGTAGGGAGCAACTAAGAAGAATGACTATAATAATATAATACTTCTCTTATATATTATAAGCATTCTTATAAAACAGTCTCATTTTCAGATCAGTAGATAGTTGATGCTATTACGTAAATCGATAGAATCTTCATCCTCGTAATTCCCATTGTGTCTCTTGTTTTATTGTAGGTAACTAATGTAACATAAAAAGTTAATTTAAAATGCTCAATTCAATACAAGTGACTAATAACTAGGCTGCATGAGTAGCCAAATGGAGTGCGATAAACTCGGATACAATTTGATCATTAAACTTGATTAGCTTCTGAGTTGAGCTTCTGTTTTATTTCCATTTGCTTATTATTATATGAATAACTATCCCTCAGGCCATTACATTCACAATCTTTTTTCCTCTCTTTATCCTGACCTGAATGACTATTTAAATATTAGCATTTTACATTGTCACACTTCAGACCAATACTTTAATAAACAAAAATGCTCTACGATAATAATTGGTTCTCGCACGCAACGAGTGTCTTAAAATTGAAATATAATATTTGTCTGTGCTTCGAGCCTCTTTAAAAACTAACAATACATAATGGAAATTTTCATACACATTAATTATAGATTTTAAATTTTCGACAGAATTTAACAACATGCTTCTGGTGGTGTTTTTAGTTTATTTGAGTAGGGCTATTATAACTTATATGATTAATTAAGCAATTGTGCTAGGCTAATTACATAGTTGGGGTAAATAGGTAGGCGGTAGGGAGTAACTTGAATATTGATAAGAAAATTCATGATAAATGACATTTGCGGATATAAATCTTGAATAAGTTGGTCATGCCTGATATATTGATATAATAGGCTAGTGTACTTACTATTTCCACAATTCTATTAGGGAGGGATATAAAACATAATGTAAGAAAATTGTACAGGGAAGTGCCTAATAATACAACCATCTTTTGTTTAATGTGCATTGCAGACTATAGGAAAATACATTAAAGCATTTACATTCTCGTAGTAGTAGTAGTAAAAAGAGATTTACTTGGTATAATATATAAGCTCTGCTTTTTAGTCAATGATGTTTGAGCGGAGTTATAATGCCAATTGTTTTTGTAGTAGATGCCTTTTGGAATGAGTTATAGGTAGATGAAAATCAGGACTTGTGTCAGAATCCGCAATTGAAATTGATAAGACTGCTAGATATGATTTGATGGGATGTGACTGCTCCACTAACTAGTTTTAATCGTGACTAGAGACTATTTGTTTCTTTGTGAGTGACACAAACATTGGCTACAGGAGTTTAGCAGAGAGGGGCAGAAAGAAGAAGAAATGAAATAAGAGTATACGTATATAAAAGCATTAAGTTAAACTAACAAAAACTAATTCAAAGCTCAGTAAATAGAGTAGGTAGCAGTCTAATCACTTATTGCTATAATATGATATGCCTTGTAAATTCTAAGTAATACCTTCACTTCACATAACAATTTAACGAACATAAAGAGTAGCTAATCGTAACGTACATAAGTCCAGTCGTGAATTTCTGCTTTGTGAGTCGCGTAGAGCAAAATGAGTTCTTCCTGACTACCCACACTAAACAATGAGCACTTGCTCGTTATAAACTCCTGCCGAACTTCATAACTTATATGCTGCTGGGACTTAAGCCTCCGTTTTTGCTCTCCAGAGCAATATATTAGAATTTTATGTGAGCATTTCACTCTGTACGTGCTTCCAGTCAACCTTACTACCTACAAAATACTACAAAACAGTCTCACAACACACAAACTGGCTATAATGAACTAAGAACACTAAAATAAAATTATAGGAAGCCTTAGAGTCGTTTGTAGGCAGTAAATATGTAAAATAGTTTTGCATTTTCTCTATTTTGAGCAATAAATAACAAAAGGGCTTTATAGATTAAAGAATGATCGCTCTTGTTTCCTTAAGGCTTACCCTGGCTTCTTATTACCTAGCCATGGCTTCATTATCATTATAGTGATTGGCAGATTCAATTAACACGCTGAGCAAATGGCAGACCTCCTCTGAGTCACTCAGGACGTTTGTTCATTCAGCTATAGTCCAAGAAATTAATCTATTCAACTCTCTATACTGTACATTTGTAATGAACAAGTGTTTCTTTTACCTAAAAATTGCAAATTACCTCATAAAAACAAAACAGTTAGCCTAAAAGTATGGTAGGTAATCGATGAACTGAGGGAATAATCTACGCATACCTACATCAATTTAACAAATCTGAAAGTGTAATTTAGAATGTAGTAAATTGTGTAAGAAATAAGAAATGGTATTTTATATTTAGAGCTAAGGTATTAGCAATGGCTTCTGGTTTTTCCAACTGTACATCATAGAGTCTCTCTGAAATAACTTTTCTCATTTTGACATAAAAACTTTCTGTCGCTTCCTGAAAAGTATATGGCTACCTACTTAAATCCCCATCGGTAGCCAAGCACTTGGTTTAAATGAAATATATATGCAAATTCCTGAATAATCAAATTGAAATGAGTAGAGAATGGTATAAGTCACGCTCTAAATAACCTCCTGCCAACTACATAAGTTAAGTATTTCTTTATATTTAACTAGTTGACTGGTACACTATGAGCTTTTGTATAGTTTCTGACGAAGAGAGTTTGAGTTTGATTTGAAAGATTCTGTTGTTTTCTGTTAATGAGGCTAATCTAACGGCAGTCAATTCATGCTGGGCTACTGATTGATTTATTGATCTCTTCTCACGTCGCGATTATCCACTTGATTGGCTCCCGTTCTGATTACATTTAATTCTAATGCTTGATTGCAGACTGCTTACAATCAACAGCATGATCTGAGCAGTGGCTTTAGCTTTCCTCTACGATTAGCTTGTATTTACTTTGAATCTTTTTCTGTGGTTTCATTTCGTGTTTAAGTGAGGAGCGCCTTTCTTTCAACCTGTACATTCTAATAGTAATCAATTATTAATGCTTCTTTCTTCTAGTTGGATTTTACTGCTAATTCCTTCTTGCCTCTCCTACTAATGAAGTTTTGGCCACAAGATTGATAGCTCCATCATGGCTACACAGATAATGAAACGCAGACAGTAAAAGTCAGTTAATTCTCTCAATACGATCCCTAAATGATGCCTACTATTTAAATACTACCTTTCCAATCCGTAGTCATAAACTTTGGACAAAACTCTATTAAATATAATTTTCAGACAATGTTATACCTACAGCATTACATTATTATGATTACTCTTCTGTGCAAGATGTTTGTACATTTAAATTCATGTAATTCTCTTGTGTATTTATTTAAATACAGACATGAGAATTATAAGAAGATGGGTAAAAGGAAGCTGTTTACTTTTGTGGCATACTTATTACTACGTAGATAGATACTACTACTGGTTATCTGTCTATTAACTTTGCACAGATCAGCTTACATTTATTAGCTAAATTAACCTTGTAACGTATAATTTCAAAATCGTGACTTTGTGCAACTGACAGAGAAATCATTTAGCCATTCGGCTGTTTCAGCTTTAGCAAATAGTGGGAACAAGCTATATTATAACTAACTATTAGCATGTAGCATTTGTGTATTGCACCTGTATGCTCAATTCCGTGAAGTCCAAACCAGGCTAGTTGTGGGTTTTCCTATATTCCTTCCTTAACATGCTATAATAAAAGTTCAATTGCTAACTGGACTGGTTCTTGTGAAAATTAGTGTTTTATTTTCATAACAAGGAGCAAAGCAATTCCAAATGTCAATTTATTCCTAATTATACATATAGAATCCTTATAATAGGATACGCACTAACCAATTAACTATATAGCTCACTGGAAATTTACAATTGACGCATGTATGAATATCCACATATGCTGTACATTGAATTTTGGCAATAAAGTCAAAAAAACGCAGGATCAGTCAGGCATGTCTTTAGTTGTTGAGTGCACAGAAAAACAAACAAGATATCGGCAAAAGCCTGGAATATTATAAGTAATTTAATATTTATTGCTTTCCCCTTCCTTTGTAGAACTGAAGATGCCATGACATGACAGAACATAACCCAACGCACCCTTGCACGATACTTATTACCTGTGTATTTATTTGTGCTGGACTATGTCGAGCTGTCTTCTCTTTTTGACTCCACTTGTGGCTATGCATTTCATTTCATAGTTACTACAAATGATAAATGCACACCGCTACCCTTCCTACAAATTAGGTTGCATGAGAAGAAGAAGCCCTAATTACCAAACCCACCTTGCCCTCTCGTTAACTTTTTTCCCTTACATAATAGGCAGGCACTACGTACAAAATAAACACAATGCAATATTATAATATGTACATAGCTTAATACTTATACCTACCCACCTACAATACTATCGACAGCTCCTTAATAGTCAAACACATCTTTTTCCTTATCCTTAATACATATACTTACTAACTTTAACAACTAACTGACTCCCTGTCTACATAATATTACAGCATTTTTTATTTCATATTTCTGCCATGTGGTCTCTCGTCTCCTCTTCACTCCCTCATCTCCTCTTCCTATTTCCCTTGCAGTTCATTAATAAGCGCGTCTGCAATATTTACATGTCATTGCAACATAAAACATATTTTATTTGCAGGCGAGATAAACTAGTAATTCAATTTCTGACTCACTATACATGTAAACGTGTTTTTCAATAACATACAGAAAAAATTCATTTATATGTTGCAAATAATAATCTTATTAAAATAGCAATAATTCAAAATCGTAATATGATAATTACCGACAAAAAATCTGTTAAAGTAATTTAGATACACTTTTAAAAAATGTATTAAAATTTTAATATACGGAATTTAGAGTTTTGATAACGAATTTTGGTTTAATTTTATGTTACTATGAAATGAAATGATAAAAATAATTTTTGTAATAGACTAGAGATTGTCTATTGGCAGAAGATGTATTTTCTACGCTGGCTACTGAATGGAGAATGAGAAAATTGTGAAGTGCTTATTTGAGAAGATGAGATGAGAGAAACCGGTTTAGTATTTGGAGATTTACAGATTTTATTTCTGACTGGGCTCATTGAATATATAGTTAAGTTTGATTTGATGCTGAAAAATAATAAGCTCTCAACAAATCAATTCGACTAAATTGATAGGCAAATGTTAAGCAGGTGGTTTAGCTCCTGGAGTTGTTTTCTCTATTTATCACATTGCTAAACTATAGGTTTCAAATAGCAAATTTTTGATTTATGGGATTATCGATGCAGCATTCAGTTGAATATTAGCTTCACACATTCTTTTTCTCTCGTTACGATTTTACGATACTTGTTACTAATGTTAGTAAACCAAGACTATCGACTACTCTA